>JAWPHD010004864.1:0-176439 GCA_037043455.1 Cyrtodaria siliqua | reverse complement strand
ACACCTTACCAGATATTGGAATTTAGAGTACGGTCACTATGACGTCACAGTCGTTACTTAGTACACCATGCTTCAAAAAAGATAGAGTCTGTCTCAGCTCGTTGGTTATTTAAACACCGAGATGGGCGTAGCCAATCTCGGTGTTAATAAGCAACTCGCTGAGAACTCGGTGTTTAAATAAGCCAACTCGCTGAGAACAGACTCTATCTATTACATATTAGGCATGGTCCTTTTAAATAACTTCAGAGTTCAACCGGTGTTTTGCGTTTTACTCCACTCGTGTAAAGTGTCCGACATCTTGTAATCTGATAATTAGCTGATTATAGTCGACTAAGTGTGTGAGAAATAGTGTGACCTGTGTTTTTGGAGTCAACATCTGTCGAAATCTATCTCCTGCATGAGACATGAACGTATAAAACAAAGGGACCTTTTTTATCTATCCAGATAGCAAACTGCACCAAGCAAAAAACGGACTTTGTACAAATACGTCATATATATTATTTAGTGCAAGTACTGATAGACTGCGACCAGTTTGTACCATATCCCAGTGATGTTGGAATTGTATCCGGGGCATCCAGGGCAGCTGTACAAAGTCAGAGACGTTTGTAAAGCACTTGATATCTTAAAGATGAATGGCCACCCTTTTTGTAGTATTATCAATTAACAAATTTAACTCTTAAACAGCATATGAACATTTCTTGATAGTCCCGGAGAGAAACATATATTTAACTCCGCTACTAAGTTGTATGTAAAGATAAGTATTATTTGCATGACGTAGACTACTTTTATCACTGCGTGACTGCACGGGGAAATGAGGTAAATCTGAATTGTATAGCTGCACAACTATTGCCGGGTAATTTGTAAATGCATTTACTTGTGGATTAATTTCCATGTTCAAAGTTTTCTACGTCATCATATAAAATCTTATTTTCGCTTTTCACAGATATTACAATGTCTATATTTGTAAATATATATTGCTGTATATTGGTTTCGATTTAAATAAACATAAACATGTTCATGAAACGAAACATGGCCGGAGAACTTTAAACGTTACCTGTTTTTCGCACTACTTTAAACGTAACCTGTTTTTGAATGCAGTGACTTTTTTTATATCATCATCAAGACTGAGTGCATTGTCGTTATCTGTCTGTCCTCAATCACAGCTTATCTTTCGGCCGTCATTGGTTACTTAGATGAGACAAGGCATTCAAACCTAAATAGGCACTTAACATAAATAGGGCGCCATTCTGGTTTGGAGGTAGAAGGGAGTAATACGTACTAGGTAAGTTGTGGTAAATTGCAATTTTCATAATTTTTGGCTATTATTAATAAGTGCGTTTCTGTTTAGGCAACAACAATACTAATTTAATTTAATTAAATTTTCAGTCATTATATTGTTTTTACTTGCCATGTTGCAATTATTGTGACAATACCGTATCATTAACAGTAATACTGATTATCATTAAAGGCAGTGTTATACATTTTGTTGTTGTTTTTTTCTTTTCGAAGACGATTTTCTGCTATTTATAAATTTAGGTTGGTATCGATATGTTTTATTTGATGTATCCTCTTATAAACTAACTCCGTTGGGAGTGGGAATTCGGTACTCAACCGTGTCTAGCGTTTCAGTCGAAGATTTTGAAGAACAATGTTCGTGTATACCTCTTAGATGTTAAGGTTTTGTTGTTTTTATCGTTATAATCCAATAGTTATTAAAACAAATAATGCGGTAAAAAACATCGTGCATACCCCTTGACCAAAATAAAAAAGAGTTTATGCGATAGAAGACACTATTGGTTTAGATCAATTTTACTTAAGTTTCAATTGCATATGTCTGTAGTAAACCTGTATAAAAGTAATACGTTTTATGGTAAATAAGGTTTCATAAATACTCCTTCTTCAGCCTTAACATCGACATTAAACTTCATTTGATTTTTACCAAAACATAATATCATTAAAGTTTTCAACAAGGCCAATATGGTGTCGCTGTAGCACACTCATTTCTCACCAATGCAACCCGGGTTCGAATCTCCGAGAGGGTGCGATGATCGTCCACTCCGACACGTGGATTTTCTACGGGTTCTCTAAAATCTCCCCCACAACGACATTGATAACGTTTTGATCCTCGCTATTGGGAGTGATATGTATAAGATGTGCGCCTTGCTTTGTTAAGACGATTGCAACTAGCCACATTATTTGAGACTTTTTTTTTAATCTGAATACATTTTACTTGATTTTGAGAAAACGTACATTTCTTCTAGAGTAAATCATTCGAGCCTGTCAGTCACATTTTTTGTATTTTTTTAGTTAGAAATGTTTACACAACTGTTTAAGATAAATGTAATAATATAAAATAAGGCATTTTTATTTTCCATAATTACATAACATTCCAGGTATATGCTCATGATGATGCTGAAACGTCCTTGCGTTTTGTTGGCACTGAGTCTGTCGTGGGCAGCCGGTTAGTAGCTATATTTATTTTTATCTTTAAAACGTACCTATATATATACATTTATCACATAACGTCCCTTGTTAGCAGTGTCGAACACCCATTTAATATTCTGTTGTATGACACACGTGTAATAGAACCTGGAACGATTTTGATTGGTTCAGATAAACCTGTAACACTACGCAAGTTTATTAACTGAAACTATTTTATTTATTACAAATTCACCCAGATCTGAGTCATATACTTATTACTTGTGACAGCTTATAAAAATAATGCACGTTATACAAAACATTGTTGTTGGTTTGTTAAAAAGTTGGCGTAAACTGCTATTTTGTAAAGATGTAAAACACGAACTCTTTTATACGCAACGTTATGTATGAGACGCGACGTTACGACGTCACATATTTTATGACGTTTTGGCGCTAAAGTGTGTCTGACGTCGTGGCGGTTCTATGTCCATCTGAATTAATTTTCACTAATTTGATTGCAATGTTATGTGATAAAAAGGATCTTAAACTCGTTCCCATTCCATATAAAATTTATGAAACTCGTTATGAATTATTTTTAATTAAAATTAAAATAATTCATAACTCGTTTCATAAATCTTATATGAAATTGGAACTCGTTTAAGATCCTCTATTTATTGCACCTCGTACAAAATCCTAGGAATTTCATTGGTTTAGAGCGGTCACATGGTGACCCTCTGTTATTCTAAAGTGGGTCAGTAGATTTCATAGAGGGTCACTAAAACAACATGGACTACAATTCCGATTCAAAGTTTAAATCATTTGCAAATAGTTTTTTAAGGCGCTAATAACTAACATAATAATTAATAATGCTTTTAAACTGTACCGGTCCTGACGTCAGCGTCATGACGTCAAATTGTGCGAACGTCTCAATGACGTTGATGTTCCATTAAAATGGGTTAAATATCGGTGTTTGCCTTAAAAAAAAAGGTGCTCGGCTATTGCTTCGCCCCCTATAAATCTGACTGACCCCACATATTTTAGTAGGGGGTCAGTAACAAATCCAATAACTAATAATGTCCAACTAGAAATGTCGGATATCCGACTAATGCACCCGCTGAAGAACAAACACCAAACGTACAACTAAACGCAAAAGTTCTGACTTTGTCATCAGAAAGATAAATAATACTTTCATTTTACTGAAAGCAGACCTAGACGCAAAACAAACTTCCAAGTGTGTAACCTTGACCTTATAGTCGCTGATGATCGGAAATATGACGGAATGTTTTGGACGACCTTAGGAATCAACAAATTAAATATGAATGTAATACATAAAAGCAATCAGAGAATATATAACTTTAACATGTTACTGAAAGCTTACATAAACGCAAAACGTCCAAGTGTGTGTCATTGACCTTGTGGGACAGGTGATCAGAAATACGACGGAATATTTTTGTACGACCTTATGTTATCAACAAATAAAATATGAAAGTAATTCGTGAAAGCGTTTTGAGAATATGAGAAAAACGACGGATGGGCCGACGAACGGACGGACAAGGCCAAAACACAAAACAGTATAGCCCAGCCCCACCAATTTTTGTCGGGAGCACAACTAGTATTAGTAGTAATTGTTTTATTTTACGTTGTGTTGTTGTTGCTGCTGCTGCTGCTGCTGCTGCTGCTGATGATGATAAAAATGTTTTTCTCATTGGTGTGATGAAACACTTTAGAAGTAATATAGTCTATAAAATGTTATGAAAAGTAACGAATTATAAGACAAATAATGCACATGTACCGTACTATATAATATCAAAGGACATGGTAAATTTCATAACTGCAGTAAGTGATTACTGCATCATAAATTGCGGCACGACCCAGATTACCAGATTATCATTGTGCAATCTTATACAGTATTAACATTGAGATGTATATATATGAACATTGAGATGTATCATGTAGTCTCAAGTATTTGTCCGAGATAATCCGTTACCTGGACGCAGTGACATGGACATGATGATTAAGCATAAGGTACTAGTACACGTAGCCTAATAAAGAATGAAAATATATAATACCC
The DNA here is from genome assembly GCA_037043455.1 of Cyrtodaria siliqua. Classification (NCBI taxonomy): domain Eukaryota; kingdom Metazoa; phylum Mollusca; class Bivalvia; order Adapedonta; family Hiatellidae; genus Cyrtodaria; species Cyrtodaria siliqua. The sequence continues at coordinate 171,950 of JAWPHD010004864.1, read as the reverse complement.
CCTGCAAAAAAAAGTATTTCTATTATTAATATATTCTGTGTTCTACTATCTTACTATGTTTGCTTCTGTAAAGGTTCTCTCTTTAAACAAATGTTGCTTTTCTGGAAACTACTGGAATTGGCCTTTCATTATACATTATTTCAGTTATTATCATTTACTTCGAAACATGGTTTGGACATATAATTTGGTCTAGAAACTAGTTAGAGAATCCAAAAGTCAAAGAATGTTAAATAAAAGGAAACATATGATATACGTTGTTTTCATGATTTGTATCCAGAGCTATCTATAGATTAGATTTTGGCTGTAAGCTATCTGTTACCAATTTACAAAATTAGCATCTTCTCTCAATCCCCTAGCCGATGTTAACTATATATCCCAAGTATTATCCTTGCATATTTGTGCAACGTAGACAGAAGCGTCAACCAAGATGTCCACCTTCACGCAAAACATTAAAACATTCTTCTCAAAAGCCAACTGACCGAGTTCTTTTCAGAAATGGTCGATGTATCATAGGTTACCATTTGTGCAAATAAAGTCCACCAGGACAGGTAAAGAAATGTCCCAGGCCCGGGGATCCCATGTTGGCATATAAAGCTATTTAGGGAAAACTCTAAATAATCTTCTTCTTAAGACCTATTGGCCATGTTGTCCAATTTATTTTCAGAAATGCCTATTATATCATAGACTATCAAGTACACCTGGGTAGAATACAGCTCCCATCCCACCCCCACCCCTCGGAGGTCACAGGATTGTGAATGTTCTTTTCAATATCATTGTACATAGTTTGACTGTTCTTTTTCAGAAATTATTGTTATGACCTGGAATATCAATACAATTATATTATACAAATCCTGGGTAGATTAATGGCATCGCCCCGGATACTCCATGTTTGTAAACAAGGATCTTTCAATACTTAGTTTTAAGTTTTAAGTAATACTTTACTTCATTAAACCTGATTTATATTTCACTCTGATATTAATGTAATTCAGCTATTAAATGTATAAACCAGTATACATTTTCGTACTTCATGTTTGTGTTTTTATTACAGGCTTTCTCGAGAGGCAAGGGTCAGAAGTTGTTCCGCCACAACTATTCTCCACCACCACAGATGGCATGGTTGCTCCTCCGCTCCTTTTTACAACCCCTCCTAAACAGCTCACTAGTAAGTTTGTCGTTAATAAAATAGTATGAGAGTGGATCTTTGGAAACGGACGAACACGATAAATACGAAATATTGCAGTCTCGGTTTCATTGAGACTGTTCATGAACGGTCGTGAAATATGCTTGCTACAATAAGTGTACATGTTTATATATCGCTAGTGAGTATAAATATATAAAATATATACATGCATGTCGTCTAGTGTACGCATGTATACATATATGTTAGTAAGTTTACATGTATATATCTATCTCGTTAGTAAGTTTATTGGTGTTTTTTAATACTGTTTACTCGTAATACATGAAATAGGGACAGTAAATTGTATTGGTTGTTTTAGATTATACAAACTCGTCAAGAAGAGTAACGTTATTTTCCTGTAAATAATTCTCCAATTGTTAAAAACTTGAATTTGTTTTAAGATCGAAATTATCTTTTATTTTAGTAGCATGCTGCTTTCTACACTGGATAATAATATGTCACCTCGTGTGTTTAATTGTATATATTCTTAGAATAATCTTGGAACCATGACTATAAACGTAAAACCACAGCACAAGCAAATACATGACATGTAAAGAACATACGCATAACATGATTTGTTTGTTGTATTTTATAGAGTTTCCTGTTTACAGAGTGTCACAGCATCTGTTTCCTGTTTACAGAGTGTCACATCGTCTGTTTCCTGTTTACAGAGTGTCACATCATCTGTTTCCTGTTTACAGAGTGTCACATCATCTGTTTCCTGTTTACAGAGTGTCACAAGTTTACAGAGTATCACATCATCTGTTTCCTGTTTACAGAGTGTCACATCATCTGTTTCCTATTTACAGTGTGTCACATCGTCTGTTTCCTGATTACAGAGTGTCACATCATCTGTTTCCTGTTTACAGAGTGTCACATCGTCTGTTTCCTGTCGTCTTTTTCCTGTTTACAGAGTGTCACATCATCTGTTTCCTGTTTACATAGTGTCACATCGTCTGTTTCCTGTTTACAGAGTGTCACATCATCTGTTTCCTGTTTACAGAGTGTCACATCGTCTGTTTCCTGTTTACAGTGTGTCACATCGTCTGTTTTATTCCTTGCAGATTGTAATGACTCTACGTCTGAAATCGTCTTCGTGCTGGACTCATCCGGAAGTGTCGGTCTTGCTAATTTCATTATCATGAAAACGTTTGTCAAGACAGTCATTCAAAACCTAGACATTGGTCCCGACAAGACTAGGGTCGGCCTGATTACATTTAGTAGATACCCAACTATTCGATTACATTTGGATGACTTCGATGACAAGGCAGAGTTACTTAACGCCATTGATAACGTGCCATATATATCAGGTAATTTTAAAATAGCAAATTCAATGACATCGGTTTGTACATCTGGTTGAACATAATATTCGGTTATAGGGACAACAACGCCAGCGGTAGGTGAGATGAAGGCTGAAGTTTCCCCATAAGACTAGCCTCGGTCACTCGGCCCGCTTCTGATATCTTCGTTACGTTATGCTACACGGATCCAGAACCAGGGCCTGGGGAAAATAGGACGTTTGAAATCGCCCTAACGTTTTTGGGCGATTTTGGCGAGATTTTGAGAGATTCAACGAGACTTTCAAAAAAACATATGTTTAAGTTAATTTAATAATAATATCTTATTTTTAACTTATGAGAAGTTAAAAAGTTTAATGACGTTAAAAGGTTTAACAGATGCATCAACAATTGACGTTGTACGTTTATTTTCAACATGACGTCACGCAAACGTCGACTTAATGCGCATGAAAAAAACGCGAATAAATTGTGCTAATCGCTAGTGGGCGCTTTAATTGGCCTAATCTGCCCAGACCGATATCTAAAATTCTACACGATCTCCGCAGTCTTTCATATACACAAAGAAGAGAGACAGATGTATGTTATTCTACGATAAAATACAGCTGTTCCATTAATTTCCAGCGTATATGTCATCCGTTGGAAGCGCCACGTTACATGACGTCACTTGGTAAATATACGTCACGAAGACAAACTCAACAGTAATGTTAATGAAATGTTATTTACGACAAACTTGCCATGCTCCCAAACCGTGCACACCCACGATAAACCCATAATATGCATCAGTACATATAACATTAATAAGCATCTTGAACAAGGTGAGAACGTTTGACGTCATACAGCAAAGCTATATGACGTAAGCAATGACTTAATTGTTTGTCACGTGACTACTAGTGTAGTGAAACGCAGGACTTTGCCTACGGGGCGCCCAATCGAACAGCCTGTAAACATAGCAGCCTGATTACCTTGACCTCCGAGATAATATATAGTGCCCCAACAATAGCGTAAACAATGGGGTTATTGTTGTGTTAGAATCGATTATTAGTAAGACATACGCATAATCACTGTAGGGATCCGTACACCGGATCTCGGTCAAGACCCCGTTCACTAGTACGGAGTTTTGGTCAGCCATGTTGTAGAAAACGTACGGATAACAACAGCAAAGGTAGGTTAACCACGTTTTTCTCCTATTTTTGTTCATTTTATATGAATAATCAGTATTGCTATATGGTGCGGAAACATTTCCCCGTTCAAATATTACCGTACATTGTTGACATATTATTTTAAATGCTACAATTTGGATCAAAGAAAAACAATTGCCGGTGCTGAAATTCGCCAAAAGTACCCTTCAGCCATAAATATCTCATTAATTTTCAAGTTAAAATTTTGAATTGGCAGATTTATTTGTTTTTCCAATGTACGTGCATGTTCAAATGTGCAACTTCATTCATCCGAAATTGACCGAGATATGGATTGAAACAAAATTAATGTTTGTGTACGGGGTCTTGGGCACTTGTGTACGGAGTACTGCAAATATTCTCATTTTACTGTACGGAGTTTTGCTTTAAATATATTGTATGAAACTATGGTTTTAATGGTACTTGCATTACATGTTATACATAAAACATTCATTGAATGTTTGTAAACAGTCAATGTAGTGTCATTAGAACTGAATCAACGTAGATTTCCTTGAACAGATATAATCATGCGAGCTATATAGATAATTAATATGCCGTTATCTATATTATGTGTTGTCAATGTAGTTTCAGAACCAACTTCACATTTCCTATTAAGATGCTTAGGAAAGTTTGAAAAAGTTTAGATGTCAGTATGGGGCATAGAATTAATTTTAACCTGACAGGCAAACTGTTAAAAAAATACGGTAAGGATTTTTAACGCCTGTGGGACGTATAATAATACTTTGAAAACCATTCGTCTGTCTGCCCGTTCGTAGGTCATAAAACATATTGAAATTCACTCTTTAAATACGTTTTGGAAAGGTAGATCCATTGGAAGCATCTATCTAACTTTTTTGTGACAGGGTTCAGTGTCCTTTCTTAGAAAGAAATTGGACATAATTCTTCGAAAGAAAAATGAAAGAAAATAAAAATGTTTATGCAATGTTCCAACATCATTAGTAGATGAGGGGTGGTAAAATATCATATCATATTGTGCATACCAAATTCTTCACATCGGGTTCTACATGTGGGGTTCTACACATGGAGTTCATTTATTTACAACGCGACAAAATAACTAAGGAGGCTGCAATTATTATAAACTACACCCAATCATAGCGGTTACATTCCACTATATAATACAACACAACACATGAACATTATATATAATACTAATGGTGTTGTAAATGACAAAAAAAATGATATGACGTTTACTGTGGTCACAATGAGCTAAAATTGGACAACTGTATCAAAATTCTAACAGACAATAATATACGTCTGGACTTAGTTTGTAGTACATGTAGTTATTTGGAATAAGTACGGAGTCTTTCTCAAGAATTACCCCTTTTAAGTTTTCTGCATTTTTTCGTCTTAGCAATACAAAATGGCATAAGACATATAGGACCTAAATAATGTCTACGAATTACTACAAATATAAGTAAATAACATCAGTGCAGAGCAGCGAAAACAATCCTTGCATTGCAAAACCCCGTACAGTACATGGACAAGACTCCGTACACAAATCAGCATCTTTTTATATGAATTAGTTACGCTGGGCACGTTTTGTTTCGATTCATATATCGGCCAATTTCGGATGAATGATGCTGAAAATTTGAACATGCACGTATATTGGAAAAACAAATAAATCTGCCAATTCAAAATTTTCATTAACTTGAAAATTAATGAGATATTTATTGCTGACGTGTACTTTGGGCGAATTTCAGCACCGGCAATTGTTTTTCTTTGATCCGAATTGTAGCATTTAAAGTAATATGTCAACAATGTACGGTACTATTTGAACGGGGAAATGTTTCCGCAACATATCGCAATACTGATTATTCATATAAATGAACAAAAATAGGAGAAAAACGTGGTTAACCTACCTTTGCTGTTGTTATCTGCACGTTTTCTACAACATGGCTGACCAAAACTCCGTACTAATGAACGGGGTCTTGACCAAGATCCGGTGTACGGATCCCTACAGTGATGATACTGTCTGGCTGGCCGAGACTATCATCAGAAATGCCTCCGCCTAAAAGCGAACCAACGCGGGGTAGGTACCTGATGCTATAAAGTCAATGCCAAATCCACTGAACAGTTTACTGTAGCAGATCATTCATTGGCTTCCTCTTTCCAAATATATTACATAATTTAAAATGATATTTGATTAATATTTCTAATGATTCACGGCTTTTTACACCAGTTTGCACGAGAACGCCAAGACGACGTTACGTCATACAAACAAAACAAGTGGAACCGGAACTCTTCGTCTATTTCCGTAATCGTTATTCCCTAGTGGCGGAATCTGACGACGACGTCCGTAAAACAATCGGAACGTCATTTGTCGTTCCCGCCACTGGCGGAAAAGGCCGAGCAATGTTCAGTACTTCCAAGTAGAGCAAACGAGTATATATAGCTTTTCTTTTCCCATTATTTCCTATACAAATCACAGACAAATATGTAATACATATACTTTTTCTTCACACATGTAGGCCTAACTGAGACGCAGAGCGCCATCTATCTGTTACTACAAGAAGGATTCTATGGTTCTCGGCCATCATCGGCACATATAGGCATCGTAATCACGGATGGGCGATCTTTTCACGAGGACCAAACAGCCGCTGCTGCAGAATCAGCACAACAAGCAGGTACATTATAATTAGCCGTATGTTGTGTTTTATTTCCAATCTTCGTTCGTTAAGCTCCAGTTAAAGTTGTATTTTACAACTACCGAATGTTCTGTCTGTAAACAAATAAACTACTTATAAATGTATTTAGTTCACATGAACGAGACAATATATCACGTAAGTTTGCCTCTTTATTTATAATGTTAGTTTTAAACACTAGCCATATCGTCTTAGTAAAAACAGTTAACATGTGCGAGAGCATTAACACAAGACAATATTGATTCTAGTAATAACTTAATATTTAATATTTTGGGTTTTTAGCTTAATGTTCTGTTTAAATTATCTGTCAATGTAAAACTACATATATGAAATAATGCTTTCCCGTTTTACTGGGATGACAGTAGTGTAAGTGTGAGGTGTGCTGCACCCTAGCACCTGGTTTAAAACCCCTGCGGCCGTTTTTGCCACCGACCGTTCCAAGGCGGTAACCCTATTATCAAACCTGTTTGTGTTTGTGACGTCATTTGCCTTCATTGCCAATCATGTTTGTCCTTTTGCGTGTTTTGGGGTTTACTGTGTTCTGTGAAAGCTGCATTTCCTGTTCGCCTTTTATACTTATTTTTACTATCCTTTCAGGCATTGTTATGTTTACTATCCTTTCAGGCATTGTTATGTTTACTATCCTTTCAGGCATTGTTATGTTCGCAATTGGTATTGGCAATGAAATCAATCTCAACGAATTGAACGCACTCGCTACCGATCCCAATGTCGAACATGTGTACACTGTTACCAATTTTGATTCGTTGATAAATATCGTTGGGACATTGACAGAGAGATCATGCGCTGGTAAGGCAATATTTCGATACTAAATGCGTTGTTCTATAATAAGTATGCGAATGTGTTTAACGTGATTTTTAGTGGTGGAGGCAGGCCACTCCATTTTTTCCTGCCAATGGGTAGAACCTGTACTATATACCTCCCGCATCCCATAAAAATCGACACTTTCTCACTTGACAAGTCGAGCTCCCTGTGGGATTCCTATAGTAAAGCGGCATACATCATACGTTAAAATACAGTTACTTACCTACTCGTATTTGTCTTAGAAACAACAAGAGCTTGCATAGGCCAAGAACATGTATGTTTCCTCTACGGACATTATTAAATATTTTTGACATACAACTCGTCTGCCGCATCAATATATTTGAATCTTTAAACAACTTATTTCACTGAAAATAAATGAATGCAAATGAAAACTCTTCTACCAATGAACATGTGTTCGAAAATAGTATTGTTATAGTAAAACTCTTCTACCAATGAACATGTGTTCTATAATAGTATTGTCATAGTAAAACTCTTCTACCAATGAACATGTGTTCTACAATAGTATTGTTATAGTAAAACTCTTTTACCAATGTATATGTGTTCTATAATAGTATTGTTATAGTAAAACTCTTCTACCAATGAACATGTGTTCTATAAAAGTATTGTTATAGTAAAACTCTTCTACCAATGAACATGTGTTCTTTAATAGTATTGTTATAATACAACTTTTCTACCAATGAACATGTGTTCTATAATAATATTGTTATAGTAAAACTCTTCTACCAATGAACATGTGTTCTATAATAGTATTGTTATAGTAAAACTCTTCTACCAATGAACATGTGTTCTATAATAGTATTGTTATAGTAAAACTCTTCTACCAATGAACATGTGTTCTATAATAGTATTGTTATAGTAAAACTTTTCTACCAATGAACATGTGTTCTATAATAATATTTTTATAGGAAAACTCTTCTACCAATGAACATGTGTTTTATACTAGTATTGTTATAGTTTTGAGAAAGAGACGATTGATATAATGCTTACTATTTTTAGTATTACCTGGAGGAAACGTCAGCTTACCTTCACATGTCAACACTACAGCCGGTAAGTAAAACTGTTTCCTGTTGTTGGTATGCATGGTTGAGTCTAGTGCAACATATATGAACAGTTGATGGGTTTGCTGCAAAAAAAATAACAGGTTAATTTAACTGGTTTGGTACATCTTGAAATGAAGTCTTAACAATGGCTTCAGTGCCAGCTCAACCCGTATGAATTATGCCGAGCTATATAAGATCTACCTTAAATGGAAACTATTCGAGAAATATTCTAGAATTTAGTTTTAATTACATCGCACACTGACCTAGGTATTTAATAGCATATTTCAAAAGTATTTGATATATATTATTGTCTTGTTTTTCTTATTTTCTTATTTATCTGAAAAGCTATTTTCCAACGTCTCCGAGGATACATGCTAATTGTATATTGCCACACTGTACACTGTGAATGAATTAAATTCAGAAATCACATGGCAATCCAAAACTATAATGTGATCATGTCTACTTTCAGCCCCACTACCCATCAACACCACAGACGTTACATCAGGTATATTGACTGTTTTACTTCCAACTAAACTGTTCATTACAATACAAATAATCATTAATGGCATGTTGGTCTGAAAATGGAGACAGTGAATATTCATTACCCAGAGCGGTATGTGACGTCATACCAGAGCGGTATGTGACGTCATACCGTTCTGCGTATACGTATTTCATCGGAGATTCCATTTTATAGAACAAGTGCACGAATAGTATTATGTCGCTTTCACGACTACACAGTAACAGGACGTAGGATGCAGAATAAGAACTAAATATAAAAGTAAGTGTGTATTACGTCACATCAGAGTGTAATATACATCAAAGGACATAAAAATAAATATTGTAAAGTTGAAGAGTAATTTATATAAACGTTTGATTAGAATACCGAATAATAACCATACTATACTATATCTAAGTATAAAAGTAAGTGTGTAATACGTCACAAGAAAATAGATAATATACATCAAAGGAAATAAACATAAATATTGTAAAGCTGAAGACTAATTTATATAAACGTTTGATTATACTTCCGAATAATAACCATACTATACAATATCTAAATTTAAAAGTAAATTTGTAATACGTCACATGAAAATAGATAATATACATCAAAGGAAATAAAAATAAAATATTGTAAAGTTGAAGACTAATTTATATAAACGTTTGATTGGAATACCCAATAATAACCATACTATACTATATCTAAATATAAAAGTAAGTGTGTAATACGTCACATGAAAATAGATAATATACATCAAAGGAAATAAACATAAATGTTGTAAAGTTGAAGACTGTTACACGTTTAACATTTTACAGGAGAATGTAATCAGACGCTGGCAGATGTGCTCTTTATACTTGATTCCTCTGGAAGCCTTGGAATGGACAACTTTAATGCCATCAAACTGTTTGTAATAAATATCGTCAATTTCTTGGACATCGGAGAAAATCTAACAAAGGTTGGAGTGATAACATTCAGTAACTACCCTGCAAGACGTGTGCACCTGGACCAATACATGGATAAAGATGATCTTGTCAATGCAATAAACCAGATTCCATATTACCCTGGTGAGTGTCACAGACAACATGTAATAGTATTACCTAACATCAAAGAGGAAATGTAACCTATACAGAAAATATGCTTTAGGTTGTATATAACAAAAACACTTCTGTCAGTTTCATCAGTATTTAGTATTAACATTCTCACTAGCGTTCGTTTAGTGCAGTGTGGCGGCTGTAAAATGTCTCCCCGTGCTACGAATCAGTAGTGTTATTTTTACTGGTCCTTTGGGACCAACGAGCCCAATATAGGTGGCTTTGAAGTAGAATACCGCTTAAGCCGGTGCTAGGGGGCGTGAGAGGTGTTGCTTCTTTAATTACTTCTCATGAACAGACTCAATAAAACCGAGTCTGCTGCTTTATTCTCTTAATTGTGTTTCTTGCTCTCAAAGGATCACCTTTATCAGTATTATTATATCCGAAACTGAATTTATGTAATGATTATGCTGACTTTATACTGATATGTGAAAATGTATTCAAAATTTGGAAAGAATACCCGGGACATTGGGTTATGTAACTCTATCCAATTAGACCAACTTGAGCTTCTTTCAGTATGTTTAAAATAAATGATTTTGTTCAGCTTGATGTGAAGTGTGGATTGCAAAAACATAGTACCTTATTTTATCATTAAACTCATCTTAATTTCTGTGATATAAATTCCCATCCGTCCGGATATAATTTGTATATAATCAATAACACGTGGTCCTGTTTTATATCCGAAATTAAATTTATATAACGATTATGCCTGCTTATGTACTGACTGCAATTGTGCTGACATGTAAAACAAATTATATTTAACTCTGTCGGCGATTAAGAATAGATGTAGATATAAAAGTCCAACATGAAATATAGCATTCAAGGACCACAGTCAACCAAAAACAGGAACAGAAACAAACAAAATTTACAAAGATGAATAAAAGGCAAGGTATTAAGTTTCTTCTAAGATTTCTAAAATGTATTTATTTATAGTTTTGAGTTTACCCTTTTCCAGGTAACAAGGAGACTGACAAGGCTTTAGATCTAGCCCGTTTAGAAGGCTTCCTTGGAGAAAGAAAGGATGTTCCTAACGTCGCCCTCGTTATAACTGATGGCCTGTCTACCCGTCCAGACCTGACCAAATATTCTGCAGATCAGTTGAAGAGCATCGGAACTACCGTATTTGGAATTGGTTTGTCAGCTTTTATACCCAACTTTATTATGAGCAGTAAAGTACACAAATGAATATGAGGACTATGCGATGTAATATATACTTCATGGTTCATACAAAGACGAAATTAACCCAGTATTAATTAAAATACTCAGATAAGATGTTGAGTATGCAAATTGTACATACAACTGTAAGATGAAAAAGCATTATCCTAACAATCAAACAAGTTTCAATGTCAGGGTTTGATATTAACTTTTTTCAGCAACTTGTCCATAGGACAAGTAACTTACACAATTTACTTGTCCCCAATCAAATTTACTTGTCCCCACAACACTTCATGTAAAAGTGATACAAAAAACAAGATCAATCATGAAAGTGACATTACATTCCCTCAGTTGCATTCCACCAATGAAAACAAGATACTTGTTATTTGTCATTTACAATGTGCTCACCAATATTTTGACATTTTTTCAGTCACAAGTTTTAAAGATGTAAAATTCATTTCTTTTTATAAAATGTAGTTGTCCGTAGGACAAGTCACCTGAGACAATTAACTTGTCCCCAGTAGAATCTACATGGCACATGACAAGGGGACAACTGTTAATATCAAACCCTGAATGTTATATCATTGTTTTCGCATCGGATGACTTAACGCACATCAAATATTATCACAAACTTTTATTTAACATACTCGAACGTTTGTAGTACTGTCATTTTAATACATATGTGTGATAGATGTGTTACAAACGCCACTATTTTTTTATTTTGTGTGTTTTTTTCTCTTCAGGCATCGGTTCTGATACTGATACAAGTGAATTAAACTATATATCCAGTGATCCTGATTCCAGTTTCGTCTTCTTTGCGGCCAACTTTACTGACCTTTCCAAAATAGAACAAAGCGTAGCAAAAACAACATGCGAAGGTTTGAATGAATTATTCTCTTTTAATACATCTTAAAATATACTGTAACGCAAACATGTGCATATATGGGTCTTAGTATTTACTACCAAATCGTACGGTGACAGATGTTTTTAATTTCTTGACAGCTATAATTATCAATGGCAAACGCATTATAATTGAATTTTCAAACATTTCTTTGACACCAATTTTACAACAGTCAATGGGTTTTGAAACAATAGCTCCAGTAGTTTTGTAACATAAAGTGTATAACAAAATTTTGATTTACCATTATTGATCAATGATAAAACTGATGTATTAATGGCAGATTAGTGTTTATTGTTGCATATTCATAAAAAGAATTAGGCATGTATTTATGCATTACCTAAAACACACGTATTAAGTTTGCCACGGTATAAATTGTGACTGTATGCTCTTCCTTAACTGTAACATCAAAACATTTATCTGATGATTTATCATTTTGCCCCCTAGTTCTCACATTATTTTAATAAACAGCGTACAAGAACGTATTGCCCATTTGTGTATATGAAGTGCTGAAATGACGGTGTGTATGTCATAATTTCATTAAAAAAGTGGCCGCAGAATGTGAGAAAAATCAATCTACTGACTTTTGTACTATTGCAATGTTTTTTGTATTGATCGTGTTCGGCGATTTCCAAGATTTCACCTTTCATACTCTTTTTAGCAGTGTATGAGTGGTAAGGGCGTGTGCAAGAGTCTAAAACATATTTTGAGTTTTCATGAAACTTGTATAATAATAAATTTGAGTTGGCCCTATAATTACTGATTTTGAATCACTGAGTCAAAGGTCAAGGTCATAGTGAACCTAAACCAGACAACGAACATGTGTTAGGACATTATCAATAAAAATATGTTAGGAAATCAATATTGAAACCTTAAAACCATTGACATAGCCCCAATTGTTACATAGTATCAAACTAAACTGTATATTATTAAGCAGTATGATACAAATGCAGTGGATAGACTGCGCTCGTTATTTCAAATTATGTAATCAAAACGTCTATAGTGTTTATATATAACAGCTTGTGTGCATTTCAGTGTCTTTAAGTAACGGTAAGAACACATATAGTGGTGGTGAACTTGTATCAATCATAAATACCGGTTATAAACTCATGTATAAATAACCTGTATAAAAAAACTTGTGCAGGTAAGCAACGTTAGTAGTATATAATAACTATCTGTATCGAGGGTTCAACGCAACACTGTTGTACCTTCGTCTTTATGCAAATGTAGCTACACCACTTTTGCCTTTAACCCTCGATATAATCTTAAACTGGTGAATAATATGTCGAGTGCTTAGCGCATAACTATTCTATCTCCTTCTTTATTCATATGTAGTTAGACTAGTTTTGCGCTGAGCCCTCGATGTATCCTGTAGTAGTGTCCATACAGACATTTAAGAAAACATACGTGTACGTATATCTATAATCATTTTGTTTGTGCTGTACCCGTATAGTTAACCTGGATTGGCAAACAACGTTAACATTATGTACATGTATCTATATAACCATTTATTTGTGTACATAACATAAAATGGTGTACCTGTATCTATATATTAAACCGTAAACTAGTGTAGATAACATAACATTGTAATTTGTGTCAAATAGTTCTTCATGCATACCAGATACGGATTTCTTGCATACCGGACGAGGATATCCGTCATTTTACCGGGGCTAGATTATAAGTATCCATCATGAGTATCCATGTGAGATAGGTAAATCTCACCCGAAGGTCATAATTGTAACCAGGGACGAGGCTCTGCCGAGTTCCTGGTTGCAATTCTGATCCCGAGGGTGAGATTTACCTATCTCACATTGATAAACTCATGGTGGATACTTTTTCTTGCATATCAATGACATTTTGTGCATCGACGTCACCAATAACTAACATGTTAATGTGTTTTAACACAATGACGTCATGCATCTGTTCACGTTATTGACGTCATTATTGTTGCGCGTGAATTTTATCTCGACCCTAGGGTGAGATAGAAATATCTAGCCCCGGTAAAATGACGGATATCCTTGTCCGGTATGCAAGAAATTTCCATCTCTCCCTAGGGTCGAGATAAAATTCACGCGGGCACCAACATCCGGTATGCAGGAACACAATCATGCAAAACGTTGGTAGCTGGCGGCGTCAACGCACAACATGTGTCTGATAGCAAGAAAAAGAATCTATAGTGGGTATTCGGTTCAGATAGGGAATTCCAACCCTCGGTATGTGTCTTAATCGGAACCTCGGCAGAGCCTCGGTTCCGATAAAAACACTTATACCTCGGGTTGGAATTCCCTATCTTCACCGGATACCCATGAAAGATTCTTATAATTTTCCGGTTACACATGTGCTCGAAAATATACTACTCAGAGGTTGCTAAGCACCAAGATTTCAATTGACATTTTACGGTGGTTGGTTGTACCACCAGCATAACACCAGCATAAACTCAACAATTTATTTTGTTTTATGACTAATGTATGTGAAATTCATTATTGTATTTTAAACAAATGATTAGAAAACAATTTTATTCAAAATACAGTTTCGTGCGGTATTTGGGGTGAAAGGCGAAAACATGTGATTAGAAAACTTTGATTAGTATATGTTATTGCATATAAGATATTAATATTTGCGTTTAAGACCGCTGTCAATAAGTATGCCGTTGTTTAAATAAATATACAAAACATAGATTGTGGGCAACATCAATACGTAAAATGTAAATGGTATGCACGAATAAGAATTAATTAAATAATGTACCCTTAGTATAAATAGTTTTCAGACAATCAGCAGAATATGATATGTTGTGTGTGATCACATTATCGGGTTATATACAAGTATATATCGACAAATATACATCTATATAATTTTATAATTTTATATTTATACATACACAATTTAATTTTCTCGAAAGGAAAATGTATTAAATATATTCTAAATGTATTGAAACAATCTGGCGTCTTTCTATATGTAATTTGTATATACTCAACAAAAAAAGAAACTTCCGCAACTTTACCCATACATGTAGACACAATGAAAATATATTTTGTTTGGTCTTACATGTTAATACCTTTGTTAAAAGGCCAGCACTGTCATGAAAACAATTTTCCTTGAATCAAACTTGTAAGCACAGTTATTCCCCTTGTTTTGGTTTAAGCAGCATTTCCGGGTCTTGTGGTTTAAACTGTGATTTAACACAGTTTTGTTGTACTGAAATAAACAGAAGATAACCCCAGCACCAAAAAGACGGAGAAAGTAAGCTGACATGTTCACTCACTTTTGCGCCATACAGCTTTCAAGAATGAATATTTTCAGATTACCTCCCTTTATAATACAAATATACTGATTTCGCAATTTGAATAAAACATGTTTAAACAGCAACGCACTACTCAGGTTTTTGATTATTATTAATATTGATCAGAATGATTGAGTGATAAGTATACAATGATGAAATTGTATCTAGATTGGTGTACAAAGTGTAACAAAGTCAACCATATGCAAATCAAAGCTTAAAATGCGGAAGTTTCTTTTTTTGTTCAGTATAGGTACCCGAGGTTAGAATTGTTATGTGAATCCTCTATCGTAAATATAAGATATTATTGTCGTTATTTGAGAGAAAATAACGAAGGGTTTCCGACTATATATATGACAGAAAAAATCATACATTTAACAAGACACCTTTTAAAAACACTAAATCACCAAAGAATAAACAAATGATATTTTAAATATATTTGGGACAATTATTCATTTAAAGTGTCATGCAAGCTAACTTTCGGCTGTATGCCTTCCTCAGAGGGTACTCAACAAACAGTTACATGGTTTAACACGATTTAGACACGAACACATTTTAAATTTTATTACATGAAACATTAAATATAATGTTTAGTAATGTTTAGGAAAAGCTCAACTAGTGATCATTACGTTTTCTGAGTATTAACTTCCTTACCCCCATCGAACCCCTTCTCAAAGAAGTGAAAACGGGATTGGCTGGGGTATGAAATAAAAAACCATAATTTTGGTTTAAAAAGTTTGCATATTGTAAAATTAAAACATTTAATAGGTAATTTTAAACATGTTATCACATTTTTTTCAGTAAAAACTATTTTTAATTGTGTTTTTTGTCGAAATATCCGTTATAAAATCCTGCTAATATAAGCTTTCCCATCGCTTAATGGAATTAAGGCGGGACCACGTAATGAATATGTATCTAAATATAGTATGCGTGTTCTTCAGTGCCACTGCTACCACCGACGATACCACCTCCCCTGCCAACAACCAGGCGCATGGCCACGCCATCCCCAGGGCCAGCGACGCCAGCCCCTTCTGCTCTATCGAGGTAATATATGCTTTTTACCGTATATGCGCTGATGGCTTGCATACATTTGTGTCAGCTCATGCTTAAATCAGTGTAATTTAAAGAGTATTGTAGTTTTTGCACTTTTTGCTTAGCATTTCTGAATGAAAATTTTTTGCACTATTACTCATTTCAAAATAACGTATCTATTAAATATGTGGTTCAAACAATTACGTTCAACATTGATAATGTGTTCATTTGTTTTCATAGGATGGTGATCAATAAGTAAATAAAACACATAGATTGGTTTTACATTTCGATGGATATTTGCCAAACCACGCTATGACTTCGGCAGCTCTAATTTTTCAGGATTTTGATGGAATTGTCGAACATATAGTTTGCCTACAGTTAGTGTAATTAATGGTAATAATAATAATGGTAAAAATAATATTAGATATAATAATAATAATTTAAAAGACGTTATTTAAATATATATATATATATCATTTGAAACAATTCAATAATCCATAAAACCCTCAAGTATAATTATTTTTAAATAATACGCAAATATAAGGTGCATTCTGATATGTAAGCATTGCAGTAGCTACAAGAAATGTATTCCAGTGTTTTAAACATATGTCTCACTCAACACAACAAGTACACATTATACAGTTTGTCATATATTAAATACTTTTGTTATATGATTACTGTGATATTCTTACGGATGGCGGGAGATATACAGTACTGGTTCTACCCAGGAAACGTGGGTGGTCTGCCTCCACCACAAAACATCAACCGTCATATATAACCTTACATGTATTGAAAATGACGTAAAACACCATACAAACAAACAAAATACAAACAAACAAACAAACATCATTTAGATGATACATACTTAGAAATCTAACCTATTTTGTTATATGGCATTGACGTTCTTTATGTCATAACTGCCTTAATAAAGGTAGGTACGTGTTAATGGTGTTTGGTACGTATGTAGCCGGGTATAGGTAAAATGGTGAAAAATCGATAACATTATGTCCTCAATAGCTCACTTGGTAGAGCGCTGGAACGGTTAAACAGATACCAGATATCCCGGTTAAGGCAGGAGTTTTTCAGCACCTGTTATATTGGATGATCGTCCGGGACCATCCTGAGAAACACCAGCAGTGGTTCTCTTGTTAATTATAAATTGAGTGACGAATTTCAGTCTAGTGGGGGTGCATGTAACTCGTTACAGATAAATGGTGAATAATCGATTCCTAAAATATGTCTTCGATAGCTTAGTTGGTAGCGCGCTGGTAGAGATAACTGTGTTCTATTCCATGTTTAGGAACGGTTAAGAATCGAGTATTCGCCGTTTACCTGTACCCTGTTGCATGTAATAAGAGTTATATCTGTCAGCCATGTATTATGAAAACTACGCAGTTGTTTTTTTCTTATGTGTTGGTCACTGGTTATAATATTTTTATTAGATTTACTTTTTGGGTGATACTCATAAATATGTTTACACTCGTTACAGCACTGCATCCACAGATGTCCCACCTACTTCTGCTACACAAGCGACCATGCCTGTAACCACACCACAATGTACGTATATATAATAGAGGAGTCTGTCTGCCTGTCTGTCTGTCTGTCTGTCGGTCGGTCGGTCGGTCGGTCGGTCGGTTGGTCGGTCTGCGTGCTTGCGTGTGTGCGTGCGTGCGTGCGTGCGTGCGTGCGTGAGTGCGTGTTCAGCACATTTAACGATTTATATGACGGTCGATTTTCGTTGTTGACCACATACTTTATCCTGGGTAGTACGTACGTACATACGAAATGTAGCCGTATGGAAATGCATACATTTCTTGTACGGAAATGCATACATACCCCATCCCACCCCCGCCACACACACAAACGCCCAACTTCACCCCCATCCCTCCCTTTATAATCATACCGCTCCTGCGTCACTGCCATGTATGCAAAACAGTGGTTTCCTTGTCGTTAAGACTCCAAATCCGTATACATAATAACATATCTGTTCTAATATATACATACATATATATGTGTGTATATGTAGTTTAAACTAGAAATTAAACTAATGTACTTCCCAAATTGTGAATCTACCAATTATATTGTTGTTTTCATATTCATATTACCAGGGGTTTATACATTTTAAAAAACATTATAGTATAATAGTAGCATTTATTATTTTGTTTTGTTTTTTGTTTTCAGCATGCACGACTAAGGAAGCCGACGTTGTGTATTTAGTGGACTCCTCGGGAAGTGTTGGTATCGCTAACTTTGATATCATGAAGCAGTTCGTGAAGGATACCGTAGGCGCATTAGATATTGGAACCTTCTATATACGTGTTGGGCTAATTACGTTCAGCAGTCAGGCAATTTTAGAATTTGGTCTGAATGAATACAATACCACCGCCGAGCTCGATCAAGCAATTGACAATATTGCGTATGCAGCAGATGGTACAAATACAGGTAAATAAATATATATTCACGCTGGTCATTCAGATACGTCTCATGACGATGCATGCATGATACCTGCAACTGAGTATATCTTGATCGAACAAAACAACAAGAGGCCCACAAGGGCCTTTATCGCTCTACTGGCTATATGGTATCCATGGTGGGGTGGGGTGTGGGATAGAATGATTGTGTGTCAGATATGGCAATATCAAACTAGTTTTTGATAAAGTGTCTTTTAATTACCAAGGGGAAGGGATGTATTTGGTTCAAATTTGGCTGGCTTTAAAACAAATCAATCTTTCGTTAATATAAACACTCAAACCAAGTTTGACATGTGCCCCAGGATCGGGGCCAAATTTGCCCCAGGGTCACCATTTCAACAAATAAGCTGAGTGTAAATACAAAATATTAAACAGTTGGCTCTTGTAATTTCAGAGAAGATTTTTTAAGTTTGTCCCCATATAAGTCTATGTAAAACATGCGACCCCGGGTACAATACTAAAGTTGACTCCATGGTCACCATTTGAACACACTTGGTAGAGGACGGTATGTATTTTGTAGTTTCAGAGAAGAAGATTTTATAAAGGTTTTCCCTATGTAACTCTATGTAAAATATGTGACTCCTGAGGAGGGGGCAAATTTGACCCCAGGGTCACCATTCAAACAAACATGGTAGAGGACCATAAGCTGAGTGTAAATACAATATATTATTACAAAAGTGTTTCCCTTAATATTTCTATGTAAAACTGTGACCCCTGGGGCGGGGCCAAATTAGACCCCAGGGTCCCAATTTGAACAAATGTTTTAGAGGAACATAAGCTGATAATAAATACAAAATATTAAACCTTTATCTCCTGTAGTTTCAGAGAAGAATTTTTTTTAAGTTTTACCCTATATCAGTCTATGTAAAACTGTGACCCGTGGGGCGGGACCAAATTTGACCCCAGGATCACCCTTTGAACAAATATGGTAGAGGACAATAAGCTGATGCTAAATACAAAATATTAAACATTTGGCTCATAGTTTCAGAGAAGATTTTTGAAGTTTTTCACTATATCAGTCTATATATCATGTATATCAGCGGGGCTAAATTTAAGCCAATGTCAAAATGCCTCCAGTGCGATTTGAAACCACAACCCCTAGGGGTTTCCAGTGTACATTACGAAATATTGAAAAAAAAAAAAGGCCATAACTCCAGTGCTACCGTTTTGATCCGGCTGGTTTTCAAACTCATCCGAGCTTTCATTGATATCAACAATATGGCCACGTTTGGGAAAGATCGAATACAAATTGAAGGCGTTAGAGTGTTCAAAAGGCTGAAAATGGCATTTTTCAATAATTCAAGGGCCCATAACTCTGGTGTTCCTGGTCCGATAAAGCTGGTTTTCAGACTTGTCCTGGCTTTCATTAATATTAACAATCTGTTAAAGTTTGGTAAATATCGGATGGAAAATGAAGGCCCTATCGACTTAACGAGGCAAAATATAGCAGTTGTAACTAAATCAAGGGCCATAACTCCGCGGTTACTTAGATCTGGCTTGTTTTCGAACATGTCCAAGCTTTTATAAATATTAACAATCTGATAAAGTTTGGTACAGATCGGGTAAGAAATGAAGGCCCTATCGTCTTAACGAGGCAAACTATAGCATATTTAACTAAATCAAGTGCCAAAACTCCGCTGTTACCATCAGATCTGGCTGGTTTTCAAACTTATCCGAGCTTTTACCCATATTAACAATCTGGTAAAGTTTGGTAAACATCGGATGAAAAATGAAGGCCCTATCGCAAATACAGCACTTATAACTAAATCGAGGGCCATAACTCCAAAGTTACATGTTCGATCAGACTGATTTTCGAACTTTCCGAGCTTTTATTGATATTAACAATCTGATAAAGTTTGGTAAATATCAGATGAAAAATGAAGGCCATATCGTCTTAACGAGGCAAAAATTAGCGGATGACGGACGGACGATGGACGGACGACTGACGACGGACAACTCGTCATCCAATAAGTTCTGCTGGCCTTCGGCCAGTAGAGCTAAAATCTGGTTTTGCTGATATTGCTTTTACTGTATAATTAGTTATATTGTTGTTAGTATTTTGAAATTATATATGTGTTCTTTGTTAAATTTGGTTGAAACATATTTTATAGATTTCCTTCACTGTTATATTTGCTATGCTGTACTGTGAGTTTCACTCAATACAATTGTATTATAATATGTAGTAACAGAATATTATATGAAGTTGTTTTATTATTGAATCCCTTTTACATGATCATTTAAACATATCTGACAAACTGAGAACACTGATGGGTTAGGTATGCATGCATATCAAACCTATAGGTCAGGTATGCATGCATGTCTAACCGTAATCGTGGCTTAAACATTCAGGCATATTTTACCCAAAATTGGGTAAAATATGCGTGCATGTCTAACTTATGTTAGATATTTACGAGGGTCAGGTATGAGAAACATCAAACACATTCTAGAATAAAACATTATTCTAACTTCAGATAATGTACTGTTTTGTGTTATTATGTATGTCTAAGCTGTTGCGTTGGAGATGCTCAGACACGGTGCATTTACCAATGAACGACCTGACGTCCCCAATATAGCGGTTGTCATCACCGATGGTTTCTCCAGGGACGAAATGGCTACAAGGCAACAGGTATGCGCCTTGTTTATTGACAAATTGCTACAATGCAACAGGTATGCGCCTTGTCCAGGGACAAAGTGCTACAAGGCAACAGGTATGCGCCTTGTCCAGGGACAAAGTGCTACAAGGCAACAGGTTTGCGCCTTGTCTATCTGCATTTCTGAAGTCGGATCTAGTGGGCTTGTGAGATCTTGCACTTTATATAACACCTCATGTGCAGACTCAATGAAACCGAGTGTTATTTTTCTCTCTTGGTCGTAGTTCTTGCTTCCAAGAAATCCACGTTTCAGTATTTATTCTCTAGCTGGTATGTCACGAGCTATGTAGATTTGTACGTGTTTATGCTGAGAATACATTCATCAAAGACATTCAATTTAATTATGGAGTGAGTAGCCATTTAAAGTAATTGCAATCATTACTTATTTTATAAATTCCATTTTTTTTATATTAGAACATGTAATATGTATTCGTACCTATTTAATACAGGCAAAACTGGCAAAGCAACAGGGTATCACACTGATTGCTATTGGAATAGGCAACGGGACGGACTTTAGTGAACTGACGGATATAGCGTCTTTAGACAACAACACGCAACAAAGTCTCGTGTACCAAGTTGGGGATTTTTCGGCACTACAGTCGCTTAATGAGGTCGTAGCTCATGTCGCTTGTGGTGGTAAGGAAAACTTGTGTATTTTTTTATACAAATAAGTTTTACTAATACGAAGAAACCTCTACGTTTATGAGGCACATAGGTTCATAATTAGAAGTATGTTTGTTTGCCCGAAATATACGGTATCTTGTTTATAGAAATAGATTTTAAGTTACTCGGAAAATGGCTTAGAATAGTATTACTCGCGTTATTTACAAAAGTGATTTACAGTATAAGAACGAAAATAAACTGAAACATGGCTGACATCTGATAAATGAAGTAAAATAAACGTTAAGTATCAGTCTGTGTTTATGAGGTGCATACATAGGTTAAATACTCATAATCATTTGAGTTGTGTACTCAAAAAATAAAATATTTAGGTTTCATTTTGTTCAGTAAAATGACATAATTTAATACTCAAATGAAAGAGATTGGTACACATGACATGTCATCTTACATTTTATATTCTAGTGGCAATAAGCGGTGTCCATTTGACAACTTCCATACCGACAGAACCTTCGAATGTAACGAAACCAGATTGCTTCGACTCTGTAGATAACTGCGTTAAATATGGGTCTGATATTTGTTACGATTATAGACCCTGGGCTATGGCACATTGCAGTAAACATTGCGGATTTTGTGCGGGTAATATTTATTTTCACTATGCGGTGTACCGATTTGTTTTTTCGTTTGTCTATATTTATACACATTCCCGTGATTTACATATTTTAGAGTACATGCAGTATCTAGTTACATTTCTCCAGTACAAAAGATTCTAACATCCGTCAGTCGTAAATTAATTTATCATGCACATATGCACTTTTCTGCCTAATAAGGGGTGACCTAATAAATTTTGCTTTATTAGGCACTGAGTAATAAAGCAAAACCAATTCGGATATCCTCGGAGTTTATTGTACGTAACGTTATCTGACTTGATAGTAAAATGCACTCTATATATTTGCTGTCGGTGTTAAATTATAGCAGCATATAGTATCACCATTGGAGGGACACTTTCATTGTATGCTCGCTTTAATGAAACGATTGAAATTATCTTCACCTGAATACAAACTATGGTTTACCAAATTGTTTTGCCAATTATATACCAATATTATTCACGACAGGTGGCCCAACTACGACACTAGCACCATGTTCCGATGTGCTTCCTAACTGCTACAGCTATGGGACATATATCTGCACAGAGGTATCACTGTCGGCATGGACTAAAAACAATTGTCGAAAATATTGCGGCTTTTGTGGTGAGTAATAATAGACTCGCAATAAATGAATGATAAACCTCTCGCACACGTGTAATTGACAAACGAATCATGACACAATCAATTTGGCAGATGTAAACGCTTTAATTTTCAGTGGTGTATCTATTTAAAAAAATGAGAGTACATTCCGCACAACTAGTAGTTTAATGGGGACAAACGGCAGTTTTGAATTTCATATCAAGCACATCGATTTATTAATAATTAAAACTTTTTGAGTTGTCCATGTTCTTCCTTATTCTACCAAATGTTCTTTTTTAAAAATATTGTAAATTCATGAGGATGTTATCAATTATCAATTTCTAAACAACATGGTATGGCGTTTTATCATAGAAATGTTTCTTCTGGCATGTGTTAAACTTGTTTCAGTTAGTTTCGTTTCAATATTAATCCAAAGAAACGCTTAAATAACACAAACTGGGACCCGGGTATATAATTCATTTGTTATGTTTGTGTACGCATGCAGGTGGTGGTGGCGCTCCAACAGATCCTCCTGCGACAACAACGCCGATGCCAACTGGTAAGTGAAATACCGTATCCATCACCACAGTCAGCGGCCCACAATCAACCTTTATCCCTTTAAGTATTCCGAAAGAACAGAATCTCTATTCTACCTTGCCGAATTTCAATATTTAATCATTTATTTCGTTAGTTACGCCCCCTATTCAGCGGACGCATTCCATTCCATTTAAGAATATAACACAGTAATGTATAACAGATGCAAAGTAGATTATTAATTAGTCGGATCGATGTATTGCTAAAAAATACTCATATAATTGTTATACATAAATTGATTAAGCGATGAACTGCGCATGTAAAAGCATATTGTTATTCAAATAAATATGCTGTTTTAGCAATATGTTGCTTCATACATCTGCATGCTAAGTTATTTAAACTATTGTTCGGGCGCTTGTTTCAGCCAAATATTTTTCTGCAGTGGCTTGATCAATTTAAATAATACTGCATCATTTTTATATCAGTAGGACTGTTATTTAAGAGTGGTAAATAAAAAATATCTTAGTTTTGAAAATCGGCTGGGAAATAAATATTTTCAGCCCAAATGAGTTTTGTTGTTGGGGCTTTTCCCATGTAAATTCCTTGTTTAATGGTGGGACAGCAGAAAATCAAAAAAATTATATACCTTCAGTTAGCCTACATATTTTGCTATAAAATTTCGGGGTGTCTTAATTTTCGAATATCCATTAATTCAAAACCGTTTTTGGATAAACATTCAAAAAAAAGTATTTTTCAATTTTTCATGCAGCAGAATTTTGCATTGAAAATGCCCCATCAAAATGATCCTTCGAGGATGAAATATTTTTTTTCTCAACATATTTTAAAAAGTGACTAAAAATGTCTGTTTCATTGATATACAACTTATTTAGGTACGAGATGTATTTTGTCTGAAAATTCAACAAGCTGCAACAAGCGCTCCGAACAATAAGTATAACAAAGTAGAGAAAAAAAAAAGGCATAACAATCGTTGGTGTGAAATTTCAAGCAATAACTTGGAAAAACCGTCTATGCATTGCACTTAAATAGATATATGTATAATCTATACAATTTAAGTAAGTTAAGGTAATTGATAGTTTTGAAACGCAGCTAATGAAAAACCTTAACAGTAAAAAATGAGGTGCAAAACTCGCTTAAGTACGGTCATCGTGATTAACGTTTGAAATGAATAACTGTTAGTGGGACGATTGGTGATTTGTATACATCTTTGTAATTATTGTTTGTTTCTGTGCATGGTTTTGGTTGAATGTGGTCCTTGAACATTTCCTGTTCGACTGTTACCTTTCACCTTTAGAAACATTGGTAATGATAAACTTTCACCGTATGGTAATAAATAGCTCAAGGTCGGTCAAGGTGACCTACAATTTGGTATGAATGAATAGTATTTATCTAGATATATTTATTATGAAGTTTGGAAAGTACAGGGCTATTGATGACTTAGACATAGACATAGAGATAATTAAATATATTAATGGATGTACGTACAAACGGATAAGACTAGCATCCCTCCACTTTAGTACTGCGGGTCACTGAGTGTCAGTTTTTCAGAAAATTTACTCTTTAGAATAATATTGGGAATCTACAGAGGATTGATTTTCATTCTTGTAATTAATTATTGTATTAAAGGTCAGTTCTCGTGACGGGTTCGAACCGCTCATGTGTTGAAGCAAAGAACAATATTACGCTTAATTTTAGGACATGGTTATATGTTCACATGGACTATCACAACCTGACATATATGGTGACGTGATTTACAAGCTTTGTAAGATCCCCGATCACGTCCATACAATGTTTATGAAACGTGTTAAAAGGTTTACCAAATGGGTTATGACCCAGTCATTTTGCAACGCACTGCATGTTTAGTGGTTGACTCATTGACAGATCGTCACTATGCTTTCCTCTTTGTGCGATGACCGGACAGATGGTAGACCCTATGATAACGTCTACCTCAATCCAGACTGGACGGTAGTATTTGATCTTGGTCCCCAATCTTGTCTGGTCGTGCTTTTAATGTGTATTTCTCTTGTTGTTCTGGCTTCTGCCAAGTCATTAAGTACCTGCTTTGTGACTTGCTATGCTTTGTTTTTATTCATATATACATGATCATCGGTGTGGTATACGTATATTGCCTATTATTAATGCTGCCGAGCTTGTTAGATAATATAATATGGTGGGATTTCTGTCGTTATACTGTCCTTTTTTATTGGGATGGCAATAGGGTAAGTGTGAGATCTGGTGCACCCTAGAACCTGTTTAAAAACTTCAGCGGCATTTGTTCCACTGATCTTTCCAAGGCAATAGCACTATTGTCAGCCATTGTATGTTTATATTTTTACATATCTTGTTTCTTATTTATCTTTCTACTGTATTCTTTTGAATTAATACGCGTTTATATTTGTGTTGTCCTTGAATGATACATTTCCTGTTGGACTTTTATATTTACTGTTTTGTGTTCATTGCTAGGATAAAGCTTGTTGGTTAATGCAGAAAATTAGAATTGGGGAAGTGATTATAAAAACGTGAAGTTCCAGCGAACACAAGAAAACTATCTTATCTAGGTTCATTGCAATGTTTGTATGTGTATCTTTTAAATAATATATGCATTATACATTTAAGAACCCAGTTGTTCCAACAAACTCAATAACTGTGACGAGTACGGCGGGAAGGCTATGTGTACGGACAAATCGTACGAGGCATGGGCAAAGAACAATTGTTTTGAGTATTGCGGGTATTGCACTAAAGTTCATATGGAGACAGGCGCCACCTTATCAAATAATCAAACGTAAGCTTCAACATTTTTAGAATAGGATTTATCATATATGATTTGTTTTTAGTTTAAAGACATAAACAGTCGTACTAAAACAAAAATCGCTTGAAGCTGTGACTAAGAAATATTCCACTTACTGCAGCAAGTGTTTACCACCTGTTAAGTAGATAGAAAACAAATGTTTCCACACGTATTGACTTTTTACCTGTGGTTATCAGTTTTCTGCATACCATGATACTATATGGTACTTTTCAAACTTTCTATTTGCAGAAAATGTGCGCATGCTTCATTGACATGATACCTGTATGCTATATGTTTTCAGATGTCCGGATTGGATTCTTCCGAACGAATGTACGCTTGTGTCCATTTCCGGAAGTTGCTGCCCACTTCCACAGTGTCCACAAGGTTATATGCTGACAGTGAAAACTCCAAATGAAATCAACTAGTACATACTATTCGCGGCTATTGTATTTCAGTCAGTCATGATACCGATAAACCAAAATATGAAATGTATAAATGCATGATAGGAGCTCTAGATGTTATGCAGTCATTATCAGTTATATAGGCAATGTAACTATTTAACTTGCTGTTCAGTTGCTTATCAAGTGTTATGTAACTTACATGTATACTGTTTGTAGTATATATCTATATATATGTTTTTATATGTAGTTGGTGTTTAAATATATCTGCCTGTTTTGAAAAGATTGGAAAAGATTGACATCTGTGTGTTATATGTTTTTATATGTAGTTGGTGTTTAAATATATCTGCCTGTTTGGAAAAGATTGGAAAAGATTGACATCTGTGTGTTATATGTTAAGCTACTACAACTGTATTTATAAAAACAAAATACATGAATAACAACAAGGTGAATGCGGTATGCTGACCTCACGGCTGACCTTACGTTCTCTGTTAGAACTTCCTTGTTTAGCCTTAATTAATAGTATCCTACACGGGAAAATACTAAACTCTACTTGCAAAAATAATTCATCATGTAAGCAACACGGATGCGATTAATACCGATTTGTCGAAATGTATTAAGTATGTTTCTTGCGTAAAAGATACGGTCATGGGTGATGGAAAGCCTGATCTTACACATGGGGGGAGATAGAAAAACGTTAGTAGTCGCTGTAAATGATATGCAAGAAAAAGAATCAATCACATATCCTGTTCAGATAGGGAAATTCCAGAGCCTCAGTTCCGATAAAACAGTTATACCTCGTGTTGGAATTCCCGATCTTCACCGGATACCCATGAAAGATTTTTATAGTGCTTTATATGTATAGTTATACAACTGTCAAGCAATGTTTCTTTGTTATAATTAATTCACGTGTCAGACCATGTTCCCCATATTTAACACATGTTTCATTCTTGTGAGTTTTAAATTAGGATTATATTTCACCGCAGTAATATTGAAATATTTTTTATTTTTATATATTTTTATTCGTTTTATGCACCTATATGTATTACATAATATTATGTAATTAAAATATATGTATTACACACGTGTTACTTTCAGGAAAAACATTTGCACGTGGTTAAAAAATCTTCGTTTGTCATAAACAATGTAAACTTTAAACAGTTTCTGTAATTATCCTTTAATAAAAAAAATGTGTTTTTAATTTACACTTGCATGTGCATTTGACTTTTTTTTAAAAAAACGCTTTAAATTAATTGTGTCGCCATTAACTATCGTTGATTGGTTTTGTACATACTTCAATGTTTACAATAGTGTTAGTTATTGTTTGACGGACCACCAATGTGTTCTTAGTACATTATATTCATTCTTCTTGATCTGTTCGGTTGCTAAACAAAATTCCAAGCAGTAAAAGTTTCGACGTTATTTAAAATTGTAAATCACAATATCAGTCATAATATATATCATATAACTATTGCTCTCGCCCAGAGGTGCTCCATTCTTTCCTCGTAATAGGTTCCCGTGAGTCAGAAAATGATACCGATATATGATATAACTTGATAGCAAACCAGATGTATTTAGGATCATAGCCTGTTCAGTTTGATATATGTCAATTGTATCCTAGCTAAATGTTTGTCATTTCTTTTACATGTGTCTAATATCTGCTTAGTGCGTATTTTTAAATAAAATTATTCAAAAAGAATATTTGAATTTGTTTTGTTTTAAATATGCCCGCCGTCTATAAAAGTAATATTTCTGTAACTGCTTTACAAGGAATTTTATAATATTAAATACGATATAGTATTTTAATGTTTAATCATAATTATATAATAATACATTTCATAACGGATCTGTTAATGTCTAACACAATTACTACAATACTACTAACATATTCATAATCTCTACCATTGAAATAAGTGAATACTACAATACTACTAACATCTTCACAATCTCTACTATTGAAATAAGTGGATACTACAATACTACTAACATCTTCACAATCTCTACCATTAAATTAAGTGGATACTAAAATATACTAACATCTTCACAATCTCTTCCATTGAATTAAGTGGCTACTACAATACTACTAACATATTCACAATCTCTACCACTGAATTAAGTGGATACTACAATACTACTAACATCTTCACAATCTCTACCATTGAAATAAGTGGATACAACAATACTACTAACATCTTCGCAATCTCTACCATTGAAATAAGTGGATACTACAATACTAATAACATCTTCACAATCTCTACCATTGAAATAAGTGGATACAACAATACTACTAACATCTTCGCAATCTCTACCATTGAAATAAGTGGATACTACAATACTACTAACATCTTCACAATCTCTACCATTGAAATAAGTGGATACTACAATACTACTAACATCTTCACAATCTCTACCATTGAAATAAGTGGATACTACAATACTACTAACATCTTCACAATCTCTACCATTGAAATAAGTGAATACTACAATACTACTAACATCTTCACAATCTCTACCATTGAAATAAGTGGATACTACAATACTACTAACATCTTCATAATCTCTACCATTGAAATAAGTGGATACAACAATACTACTAACATCTTCGCAATCTCTACCATTGAAATAAGTGGATACTACAATACTACTAACATCTTCACAATCTCTACCATTGAATTAAGTGGATACTACAATACTACTAACATCTTCACAATCTCTACCATTGAAATAAGTGGATACTACAATACTACTAACATCTTCACAATCTCTACCATTGAAATAAGTGGATACTACAATACTACTAACATCTTCACAATCTCTACCATTGAAATAAGTGGATACTACAATACTACTAACATCTTCACAATCTCTACCATTGAAATAAGTGGATACTACAATACTACTAACATCTTCACAATCTCTA
Organism: Cyrtodaria siliqua; assembly: GCA_037043455.1. Classification (NCBI taxonomy): domain Eukaryota; kingdom Metazoa; phylum Mollusca; class Bivalvia; order Adapedonta; family Hiatellidae; genus Cyrtodaria; species Cyrtodaria siliqua. The sequence continues at coordinate 142,178 of JAWPHD010004864.1, read as the reverse complement.
CCATTGAAATAAGTGGATACTACAATACTACTAACATCTTCATAATCTCTACCATTGAAATAAGTGGATACAACAATACTACTAACATCTTCGCAATCTCTACCATTGAAATAAATGGATACTACAATACTACTAACATCTTCACAATCTTTACCATTGAAATAAGTGGATACTACAATACTACTAACATCTTCACAATCTCTACCATTGAAATAAATGGATACTGCAGTAACACTGCTACTAACATCTTCACAATCTCTAACATTGAATTAAATGGATACTACAATACTACTAACATCTTCACAATCTTTACCATTGAAATAAGTGGATACTACAATACTACTAACATCTTCACAATCTCTACCATTGAAATAAGTGGAAACTACAATACTACTTACATCTTCACAATCTCTACCATTGAAATAAGTGGAAACTACAATACTACTAACATCTTCACAATCTTTACCATTGAAATAAGTGGATACTACAATACTACTAACATCTTCACAATCTCTACCATTGAAGTAAGTGGAAACTACAATACTACTTACATCTTCACAATCTCTACCATTGACATAAGTGGAAACTACAATACTACTAACATCTTCAAAATGTCTACCATTGAAATAAGTGAACCTCTACCGAACAATAAATGGAGAAAAGAAAAGGTAACTTGGTATGTACTTTACCGTATATGATTTATACGTGAAGCCGACCAGCAGAAGGGTACTAGCCGGAAGAGAGATAACGAACCAAATATGGAGAATTGCTTTGCTTTTAATTTACAGTAGCCATTTCCTTAAAACAATCAATGGCAATAAATATAAATAATGATGCGTTGACATTTCATTATTATTATGAGAGTTATTTGAAATGCTCACTGACTCAGTATATACAGACAACTACGCCATGATATTTAAAAGTAAGGTTCACATTTGCTAAGCAATCAGATCACGGCAATATCAACACTTAAACTGTCCAATGACAACACAGAACGGTAAATCCGCTGAATTTATTACGCTGTCTGCTATGTTCGCCGTTGGAAACATAAATACGGAAAAGTGGATCTTTTGGAACCAACAAACACAAACAAGAGAGAGAAGTAGCAAAATCGATTTTTTGATGCTGTTCAGGAGACGTAATGTTTTATGCAACAACCCTCACTACCACTAGCACCGGCTTAAGCGATATTCTATGTTAAAGCCACACTGATTGGGCTTGATGTACCCAAAGGACCAGTAAGTAATAACACAACTGAATTGAAGTCGGGGCAACTTTTTATAGCCGCCACAAAGCAATAAACAAACGTTGGAAGCAACAAACACAAACAAGAGAGAAAATTAGAATACTTGGTTTTATTGAGTTTGTTCATGAGAGGTTATATAATTTGCAACTCCTTTCAAGCCCCTTGCTCCGGCCCAAGCGTTATACTACTTTAAAACCACAAAGAGTGGGCTTGATGATCCCAGAGGATCAGTTAGTAACAAGCTACTAATTTGTAGTCTGGGCGACTTGTTTTAAAGCCGCCACACAGCACTAAACAAACGCTTGTGTGAATGTCAATAAATACTGAAAAAGGGATCCCTTGGAAGCAACAAACACAAACAAGAGATAAAAGTAACACGCCCACTAGCACCGGCTGAAGTTGTATTCTACTTTGAAAACACAAGGTTTGGGCTTGATAATCCCAAAGGACCAGTAAATAATAACACTACTAATTTGTAGTCGGGGCGACTTCCTACAGCCGCCACACAGCACTAAACACACGCTAGTGTGAATGTCAATACAGACTGAAGGAGGATCCTTTAGAAGCAACAAACACAAACAAGAGAGGTAAGTAGCAGACTCGGTTTTACTGAGTCTTTTCTTGAGAAGTAATACAATTTGCAACACCTCTCACGACCTCTAGCATCGGCTTAAGGGCTATTCTACTTTAAAGTAAAACATATTGCATTTGAAGATATTATAGACCAGTAATTAATAGAACTACAGATGTGTAGTCGGGGCGACATTTTACAACCGCCACACAGCACTAAATAAACGCTTGTCATATTTCGAAGACATATCTAAAACACTTACTAATATAATATGTATGCCTTGCTTCCTTACCTAACTAGACTTTTGGAAGATAAAACGAAACATTCGAATCCTCTGACAGAGACTGTAGTTAATGAAACCCCCCAAAAAAAGGCAATGGAGCACTGCATATTGTCATGGATTCCCCAAAAACACGCAGAAATATACATCATGTTAACGGTTATGCGATTCAAGACATGTTATCATCCAAAATACAGCATAATGAGACATAGATAATGTAAGCGCAAGGATTAGTCAATGTTTGTTTGTATTTCCTAATCAAGGCAGTGACAATGCACGAAAAGTAATGAGTTTCCGCGAGTCCTTTGAAAACGACTTGTGAAGCGAATACTTTGAACAAGACAAAAGTATGAACATATCATCATCTAAAATGGCTTAGTAACATAATATAAAATAACATGTATATTAAATAACACAAGAAAAATCCACCGTGCTAAAATGTTCAACATTCAACAATAAGACAGTGGTGGGTGGGGAAATTGTATATTCATTTAAACACAACTAGTACGTTACTTTGTACTACATTATAATGCTTAATACTCGTAATTAATTAGTATACACAAAGCGACCTACTAACACTCGCGTTTGATTGGATTGAAAATAGGGTAAGAGTGGAGTTTGGTGCCACTGACCGTTCCAAGTGTGAGCTTGTGGATGTCGGGGTTACAAATACGACAACGCTTTCTGCCGGGGATCGTGGGTTTATTAAGGGTAGATTCAATACAAAACGAATACTTAATATACAAGACTCGGAACATAGACAAACAAGACAAATACGATACAAAACCCACGCGGCTGTATTTCATCATTTTAAACATAATATACATATATATAAACAATGTCTTACCAGACTCGAAGTAGAGATCGTAGTATCTAAGAAGGCTTTCTATCACTCACTCACGTGATAGATACATGTATCACCACAATACCATTTGTAAGGTGTTGTTTGTCAGTCAGTCAGAGGAGAAGCGCGGAGAATTGATTAGCGGGAATTGGTGTTAGGACCCAGCATGCAATATAATCGCTGACTGACTCAATCACTCATGACGAATATATATTTATCAACAAACACCGACTGGACATTATAAGCCAGTAAAGGTAAACATTGGAACAGACTATAAATACTCAGTACATTAGGTTAGCATCCACCAATACTACAATACTAATACTACAAGGCAAAATACAAGACATGGGTCACACAAGTATAAATTGAAATGTCTCATTCTTCTATTATATTTAGTGTACTGTTTGTTTAAAATGCATGTTTTGGAATGACCGCATTCTATGAATGCTATTTCACTAGGGAAATAAAAGGGAAATAAATAGCATTTAAACATATCCTTAGACGAATGTGTAGGTTTTCTTCAACGCATTTTTTATTTCTTTAATGTGTTTATTTTTTATTGTAAATAGATACATGTATACTCTGTAAAAAAAGGTTTTGGAGCATGGCAGTGTTCGAACCCGTACAATGATCGCTGAACCTTGACATTCGACCATAACCCTTATTATCTCAGTTGATAATTCACAATAGATCAACAATCAACAATAATTATCGTTTACAATGAAAGTTTGCGAAAAAATAATAATCTTTTTATTGGTTACTCGAACTGTAACTTTTTATGGACTTTGCAACATTTTTTACAGACCCTTGTGTGTTCGCGATATTTTTTAAAAATCAAATCTTGTTTGGAATTTAATGATTCTGGTACCAAATTAACCGGGTTGGGTAGACCTTGGTTATTAAAAAAAGATACTTAAATTCTGTCCACTAGTTTTATTTGTATATGACTTTATATACCCTGGTCCAAAACATTTTTTACCGAGTTTATACTAAAGAAAAAAGTACGGTTCAAAATCCTAATCAACTCAAAGATAAGAACATTTGGGAGTAGCAGAACTTAGCGTATGAAGGGAGATAACTACTGTTAAAACGTATGATCAGACAAGTGTGTGGTTATTTCCCCTGTGCTGTAAAATCAAGGCATTGTGGATGACATAGATAATGAGGGTATTCAAGAGAAAATATAGAGATTCCTTATGATTCTTTATGGAATTGGATTATACTGCGGTTTGCTGATCAAGGAATACTTTCGCATGCATATATATCGTAATTAGAACAATATCAATTTTAATCTGGTAAACTATAGCACCTGTTTTAGTGAGGTTTAGCTGAGATATAGCAATATATCTGACCAGAATATGTCACTTTCTAACAGTTTCAAAAACAATGGTGGATTGGTTGCAGAATATGCGCACTCATTTATTATAAAAGAGAATTTGTACCCAATTTTTTATGATGCATCTTGGTGTGTTGTTCGTGCCATAATAAATAGACTCCTCAAAATGATTTAAAGGGACACATGGCAATCTTGATTTTTCAAAAACTAGCGGTGTCCCGTTAGTTTTTCTACATTATTGCATTTGTTCAATCATTAATGTTAATTATAAGAATTGTATTAAGCCAGTTATTTTTGCATATTATTAATTTTTGATATTATTGCACCAATAATATATTAAAACTTATAGTATAATAAGACGAAATAGTGAATACTTAAAATTTGCTTTATTTAAATGTAACCAGGGTAATTGTAAAAATGATACTGGATATATAAATCGAGACACCCAATTCAAATACTGCAAGATTGCCGTGTGTCCCTTTAAGGACCGCCAGAATATTTCTCCATATGCTTACCATTGGAAATGACTACATATCATTTCAAACTGTTACACAGAATGTGAAAGCAATGTTGCATTAAACTGGACATTTTCAGGTCTTCTGCATGAGATAAAGAAAAGAAATGTTGATTAACTAAAAAGAGTCCGAGATTTTTTATAATTTCTAAAAAATATTAATTTGCCCCAAAACAACAGTACTAAACGTTTTAGATTTTTCTGTCAGTTTATGCTTAACTTTTACTACCAATGGAACTATGGACGATAAGTTTTCATTTACCACGAAATCGCTTAACCTTCGACAGTTTAAATGCATACACCAAACAGTTTCGAAAAACGCTGAATTTTTATCCCATTCAAAACGAAGTAAATTTTCAAGACCTAGTTGCATATTTGGCACTGCACTGTTATCTGTAGAGTAGTTCTAAAGAAATGGTGACAGATATTTGTTAAGGAATCAATAGTCATGAAAATAAGACGAAATAAAAAAATTGAAATAAGCAGTTTAATGAAATTTCAAAATCTCAATAAATGTTTCTAAATGAATACCGAAACACGAAACGGTAAGAACGACGTTGCAAATGTCAAACGAAAACATTCCCTTGAAGACTGACATTGAAACCGGTTGGAAATATTAGAAAAAGAAATGTATATGCATAGTGTATGTTAATTATGTTAAATCTTGATTGTAATGTATTAAAAGTTATTTAATCTCAAAAGGATTCAGGCATTATTTCTCAATTTCAAGTAAATAAATTGTATATATATACAGATAGATATAGATGGGGAAAAAATCATTTATACAGTGCTACAGTTTATAAAAACCCAAGCGCTTTCGGCTTACGCCTTCATCAGGGGTACACAAACACGAAAATAACAAATACGAAACAAACAAAAAAACTAAAATACACGGCAGTTTAAATAAAACTCTTTTAAAACTATATATGTATATATACAAAACCAAGCAATTGTATATATTATCATGGAATATATCTGACACATTTCAATTAACTTTTAATTATTTATAATCCTCCCTAGATAAATAAATACTGAAAAGGGGATCCCTTGGAAGCAACAAACAAAAACAAGAGATATAAGTAGCAGACTCGGTTTTATTGTGTCTGTTCATGAGAGGTGTTGAGAGGTAATGTAAAGTGCAACACTTCTCACGCCTCCTAGCACAGGCTTAAGCGATATTCTACTTTAAGCCACACATATCGGGCTTGATGATCCCAAAGGACCAGTAAATAATAACACTACTGAATTGTAGTCGGCGCGAATGTGTGAATGTCAATAAATACTGAAAAGTGGATCCCTTGGAAGCGACAAACACAAACAAGAGTAAAAGTAAACCCATGTTAATAGCGACAATTTCACTCTCCGAGACCAAAACTTACTAAATTCTATGTTTTACATAATTAAACTAGCAAAAAAGTAAAACCCGGGTAAAGTACAAGTGTAAAGGAGTAGCCAAGTGTGTAGCGTATAAAAATTAGAAAATCAAATGTCAATTATTATACTGAATCTGGTCCGATATAAACGTATTAAATACAACTGATATACTCTGACTACACACACATTGATACAAGGAATATGTTCGCATAATATACATAAATAAGACCCATTATGATTATACTAATTGTTCTATTAGCAGATTTGGGAACATAACTTAACGATATCTTTTTAAGGAGAACAAATGTATCAACTGACCAAAAGCATTTATGTTATCAATATTTATTTTTCTCTCTCGCTTTATCAAAAGTTCAGCTCTTATCGAACGATTGACATTTAAATGTAACAGTGTAACCCTCTATTCTATATAGCAATCATCATAAGTTGTCTCAATATTCTATGGTATAAATATCGAACTGGAATTGTAGCACTGACAGAACTCAGTCGTCTAAAACACGCATTCAAAATAAACAACAAATACATTGACAACAGGGGCACATTAACCGCTTTGAAAGGGTCAGTGAAACAAAACCCACTGAGTGTGATAAACCCATGTTCTAGGGTTCAAGAAGACGCCACTCTTACTCTGTTGCCATTACAATTAAACTCAACAGTGCAAATAAATAAGTCCCCGCCAGGCTGTATCCCAAAAATAGGTATAATAAGTAAAACACAAAACTGACCTTGTGTATATATGAACATAAATAAACCTAGGGAGTAACAATGTAAGGACAGTAGTAAAAACCTTTAATGTCGCTGACTGCTAAATATATCATTGACATGGCCATTCCCCTTTTATTGAGTGACCTGAGCAAAACGTAAAAGGTCACAAAAAACAAAGCATGCAAGATAATGATTCAAAGTAAGTACATTTTCAGAATTGTAAATGAATTAATTAAATACAATTTATTTAAATTGGATGTGTTTTGTTTACTCAAAGGTTTTTTTAAGCAAACATTAACTTCCGAGAATAACCCAAGGTTTAACTTTTTCGCATTGCACATGGAAAAAGAGTATGAAAGGAGAACTTTAGGAATCGCCGAACATGATAAATTAAAAAAAATATTGCAATCTCTGTTTGATTGCGACTGTTTGATTGAAACTGGAAATATGCTAGTACCGTTCACTTCCTCTATATAGTTCCATGTTGAGCAGAACTCAATATTTAAAGTGTCAATAATACGAAAAATTTAGCCATCCCAAAGATGGTATGCATCTGACGGTGAACATGGAAGCTTCAATGTGGTATTTTCATACCATTCCATGACCAGCGGCGTATGGTCCCAGTCTCTAACAAAATGTTTTGCCCTAAACGAGAAAAAAAAATGGGCGAAATTAACAACATTTAGTTTGGAGCAGAGGTTATGAAGCCTGCGTATCACAAGTAACAGTCAAAAGACTAAATTAAAAAAAATGCAACATATCCTAAGTGTGATTAAACACTACTCAGTACCTTTAAAGTAAGTACTTAGATTTTTTCACACTATATACAACCTTACCACACAATATTATCAAAGACAGAAGAACTTATTGCTCTCATTCGAAATAACTTTCGCTAGAGAAAAACTACATTTTATGCTTATTATAATATTAAAGCGTGTTTTACTAACGGCAGTTTGGACAATTCCACTATGTGAACTTTTCAAGAAGTTTGTGAAGCATATTTTCCTATTGGATAATATATTTGTCAGGTATAGAACTACCTTTTATAAACAAATTGTTGGTATCTCCCTATGGGTACGAACTGTGCATATATTGCCGCAGATTTGTTTTATAGTACTATGGTTTCATGTTGAGTCATTCACCAGATACTCAGACTTCTGTACTTGAAGCCTTAAATAACATCTATCGGCATCTGGATGACATATCGACCATTGACAACCTTCTCTTTTCTCCTATAGAAAGCTAAACTTTCTGATAATGTCGCTTCTTTTCTTGATTAACATCTATCTATTGAAAATGGAGAAATATTTAGCGAAAGACAAGAGACCTAATTTTAATTTTGATAGTGTTAATTATCCCCATATAGACTGGGATTTTCCCCGAGCAACGTTTTATGGGGTCTATGTTTCTCAACTTATCCGTTTTTCCGGAGCTTGTAGTCGAGTTGAGGTCATTAATATTCGTATTCTTTGTATGAGTAAGAAGCTTCTCCATCAGGGCTACCGTTACAATAAACTTCGAAAATCATTTGCAAAATGCTATTATCGTAACCTTGATCTATTTTTAAATATAAAAGTAATTTAAGAACTCTTCTGCGATAAGGACTGTTACAACCTGACTTCTACATTGATGTGATTTATAAACTTCAGAAAGTCTTTGTTCACAATCACTTTCAAACAATATTTATTAAACGTGTTAAACAGTTTATTAAAAAAGGTTATAACCCTTTTATTTTGCAACGCATCGTATCTTTAGTGCTTGACCGATTTACAGTTAGCCACTATACGTTCCTCTTTCATTGTGCGAGGGCCGGATAGATTGGGGACCCTATGACGACGTCTACCTAAATTCATAAAGGACGGTAGCGTTTGAGGCTTGTCTTAAATCTTATCTTGTCGTACCCTTAACGGTGTGTTCTCTTATTGCTCTGACTTCTGCCAAATCATTGCGTACTGGCTTTGTTACTTTCTATGCATTTGCATTTTTGTATTCACATATGCATGATGTGTTATACGTATATTGCCTATAAATGCTGCCGTGTTTGTTAGAGAATATAGCCTGGCGAGGATTTCTCTATTTATACTATCCGGTTTTATTAGGATGAAAACGGGTAAAAGTGAGGTTTGGTGCACCCAATAACCTCGATTAAATACCCCCAGCTGCCATGTAACGCCACTGACCGTTACAAGTATGTACCTCTATTGTCAATCCTTTTGTGTTTATGATGTCGCATGCCTTGCTTCCTACTAACATTGTAATAGTTGTTTGTTTGAATGGGTTCTGTGAACGCTGCAATTACTGTTTGACTTTTATGCCTGCTTTCAGAACAGTCAGTAGGCAATACGGATATTGTATTTTTACCGACAGTGTGTTTAAGTGGTGACTTTAACCCGTTAAATATTCATTTACCCAACTCTGAAGTAATAATACTTGTTTCGAAACAAACATTAAAGGTATGAAAGAATGCCGCAATAATTGCATGTGTATAGTGCATGTGCCTGTGTTTAGCAGCATACATGTTTTGCGGTCAGTAAAACAATTCGGATTGATGAACCATCAAAGTTATCCAGTCAATATTATTCACTTTTTATTTGTCACAATAGTATTGTTTACACTATGTGGAGACCGTAATTAATATGCCCGTAATCATATCAATAGTTTATCTTTTCATCCCACATGGATTGCATGCCATTCTTAGATCTAGTTTTAATCTTATATACCTTTTTTATCAAAGCTTACATCAGCGGATTAAGTTTCTAACTTTAAAATTAAATGTCAACATCGACCTTCCTTGTCAATGTAGACTGCTCGGGAATAAAACATCAGCACCGTTAACTTGACTGAGTATGCCCATCATTTAGGAGCAGATCGAATATAATAGGGTCAATATTAGTAAGACCACGATATTTTTCGGGTGGTAGCGTGATATCACAACACAAATTCCCCGAACTAATATAAGTTTAAGTAAAATGGCATGAAACTAATTGTTCAGAAAAAAATCATGTGAAACGTACAATATTAATTTTATGCAATAAAATACTTGTTATGAAAGGACAATATTTTTGGAAGCATTATCTGAGTTTGAACCTCACGAGTAATATATATTGTGCAGAAATATTTGAATCTCGTGCGAGTTTACTCAAGTGTGTACCTGTACGACTAATCTCTGTTGTACTGAGGTAACTGAATCACGTGTGGACGTATGCGACTAATCTCCGTTGTAAAGAGGTAATTGAAAGTTTGAGCGTGTATGAGATATCTCTCTAATTTGGATGTAATTGAATGACGGGTGAGCGTGTACAACTAATCTCCTTTGTACAAAAGTAACAAAATCACGTATGGACATATACGAATAATCTTTTGTGTACAAAAGTAACAGAAACACGCATGGACGTGAACGATTAATCACCTTTGTACAAAGGTAACAGAGACACGTGTGGACGTGTACGACTAATATCTATTGTACAGAAGTAACCGAAACTAATATCCTTTGTACAAAAGTTACAGAGACACGTGTGGACGTGAACGACTAATCCCTCTTGTACAGAAGTAACAGAAACTAATATCCTTTGTACAAAAGTAACAGCAACACGCGTGGAATTGAACGATTAATCTCCTTTGTACAAAAGTAACAGAGAAGGTATGAAGGTTTTGATTATAAATAACCTGTCTCTAAAACCATCAATACATTTTCGTTAATGTACACACATATGGTCTGTTGGAATATTATTTAAATTATGGTGGTTAGGAACAGGACATACAAACAGAAAGACAAAGACTGTGAAAGATAAATGATGTTTGACCGTTACAAATGCCAGATTATGGGAATCGACCATGCAGCTCCGTTGTTCAGTGGCATGCGGAGAAGACCGAAGCTACAAACGACGTCATCATAAGAAAAGAAACAGATGACATATTTATGCAGTAATATTAGTACATGTGCTTTATGTGGCATTTGTTTGGTGTTATGTGACAGCATAAAAGTCTCGCATTCGCGCCTATTTAATATTTAATTCATAAAACTCGTTAGATAAACATGGTATGCAGTCTCTCATCTTATCCAACTCACTTATAATGAATATCAAACAGTCACTCCTGTAAGATCTTCTATTTACTTAAGTTTGAAATTGTCTACAGAAATGTCATGGTGATTTAATTGTTTTACGAATGACATTGCACTATAAAGACTTATCAGTTAAAGTACAGATTCAATACTATCTTTGATTACTTCCAACACATTCGTAGACGAAGCATAACTTCCTGGTTCTATAGAGGTAATATAACTTCCTGGTTCATTAGAGATAGTGTAAGTCTACAGAGCAGTTTTTTACAAACAGATTTTCGAAAGTTTTGATTGGTTGGTGAGCGTTCTGATACTCTTGCAAGCGTTTTTCCTCAGTTCCTTATTTCATAATCGGTTTCTTCTTCAGATATATGTAAATCTTGAAATGGTAATAATGTCAGTCATAAAGCACGATATGACACCACAAACATAAAATAGTTGAAAATAGGGCTGCCGCCTTGCAAAACAGGTCGCTGGGGATTTAAATCAGGTTCTACTGTGCACCAAACCTCACTCTTACCATATTGCCATCCCAATAAAACGGGAAGAGAGTGTATATAAAAATATTCCCGACAGCCTATATTCTCTAAAGAACAAGGCAGCATTAAAAGGCAATATACGTGTGTGTAATACATAGAATAATACATAGATGATCATGTATATATGAATATAAAAACCAAAAGCCAAGGAGGTCACAAAGCAAGTACTCAGTGACTGGCAGAAGTGAGAGCAACAAGAGAACAAGCCATTAAGGGTACGAAAAGGCAAGCTTTAAGAAAGCATCAAACGCTACCGTTCTTTGTGGATCATCATAGGGTTCACAATCTGTCCGGTCATCGAAAAATCAAATAGGAAAGCATAGTGCCGAACTATAAATGGGTCAGCCAATAAACATACGTTGCAAAATGATAGGGTTATAACCTATTTTGATGACTTTTTAATAAGATTAATAAAGATTGTATGAAAGTGACATGACCAAGGATCTTACGAAGTTTGTAAATCACATCACCATGGAATACCGGTTGTGATATTCGTTGCCGCAGAAAAGTTCGTAAATTACTTTTATATTTTAAAAGTAGATCACGGTTACGATGATAATATTTTCAAGAGGTTTTCGAAGTTTATGGTAACGGTAGCCCTGATAGAGTAGCTTCTCAGTTATAAAAGACTACGAATATTAACGTCCTCAACCGATTCCAAGCTCTGAAAACAAGAATAAGTAGAACCCATAAGAAGTAGCACGGGGAACAGATTCATGCTGATGTGGGGATAATTAACAATATCAACATTAAAATGTTCTCGCTTAAGCCGGTGCTAGGAGGAGTGAGAGGTGTTGCACTACACATTACCTCTCATGAAAAGACTCAATAAAATCGAGTCTGCTACTTTTATTTCTTGTTTGTGGTTGTTGTTTCCAAGGGATCCCCTTTTCAGTATTTATTGACATACACACTAGCGTTTCTTAAGTGCTGTGTGGCGGCCGTAAAAAGTCGCCCCGACTATAGATCATTATTAATTACTGGTACCTTTGGGATCATCAAGCCCAATACTTGTGGCTTTAAAGTAGAATATCGCTTAAGTCGGTGCTAGGAGGCGTGAGAGGTGTTTCACTTCACATTACCTCTCATGAACAAACTCAATGCAACCGAGTCTTCTAATTTTATTTCTTGTTTGTGTTTGTTGCTTCCAAGGGATCCCCTTTTCAGTATTTATTGACATTCACACTAGCGTGTGTTTAGTGCTGTGTGGCGGTCGTAAAAAGTCGCCCCGACTATTAATCAGTAGTGTTATTACTAACTGGTCCTTTGGTATCATCAAGCCCAATATGTATAGTTCTAAAGTAGAATATCGCTTAAGCCGGTGTAAGGAGGCGTTAGAGGTGTTGCACTTCACATTACCTCTCATAACTGACACAATAAAACCGAGTCTGCTTCTTTTATCTCTTGTTTGTGGTTGTTGCTTCCAACGGATCCCCTTTTCAGTTTTTATTTTCATAGAGCTTACTTATTATTTGTCCAGTTTTAATAGGGCGATGTCAATCAAGAAGAGAAGCGACAGTATCGGAAATGTTAGCTCTATTCAGTTGAATTACTTTAGGACAGATATTATTTACCATAGAAGAAAAGAAAGGATTGTCAATGTTCAATATGTCATCCATATACCGAGAGGTGTCAATGAAGGTTTCAGTTACAACTGCCTGAGTATCTGGTGAAAGACTCAACATGAAATATGTATCATAGCAACACAAAATAACAAATCTTCAACAAGAGGTTCGCAGTTCGTACCATTGGGATACGAACAATTAAAAATCATCACACGTTTTAGACTGATGCCAACGATTAAAATGAAAGGGAATTTGAACAAGGTAAGAACTGAAAGGAGACACGGTATCACATCTCTACGAATTTTCCCACCTGCATATTGTACAGCAATGTGCAACGTCTAATTTTAAAGGCAGAGATGCAGACAGTGTTGGTAGTTTTAAATCTTTAGAAAATCCATGAACTGTACTTTGAAACAATAAAGGTAGATATACTTTTTCCGATTTTTTTTCCACGTTTAGTGTTCAATAATATGTAACCCTATGAACATTTAAGCATGCATTCACTATATTTTTGAACTAGTGGTGCTTATGTCCAATACTGCTGAAATTGGAATGAAAATTCATATCAATATGGGATTTTTTGTGTCATCTTTTTATGCTGCAGATATATCCTAAAGCAAAACTAAAGTCCTTATTTATTAAATTAAAAGTTCCCAAGTACGGAGGAAAAGTCAGAATTATCACTTGGTTAGTGGGCTTTCGTGGAAGAAGGTAATAAAGGTATTAAATCAAACGTTACTTTTCTCGGAGTTAGACTAGTGTAATTTAATTATCGATAAGGGGTTCTTGGTAGATGGAACTAGGCCTCTATATACTTATATTCATAACAAACAAGCATTTAAAACAAACATCAATTACATAAATAAGTAATCACTTAGAAAAAATGTACATGATACCATGCACAAACGAGTTGGAAATAGGAGAATCCGGTCAAAGCTATCATTGGCCATACTTACACCGGTATTGTGTCTTATTTATCAAGCTGATCACAGCTATCACTTGCAGTCAGTTTAAATGTATTATATTTAAATTTTATTTCTGGGTATTCCAAAAGCTTATTTTCGAAAAATTAAATCAAATGCTGTATAGTTTTAATGACTATAGATCTCAGTATATTCGTTGTATAGTAAACATGACACTCAATGAGTTACTCATTTTTCATTTGAAACTTTGCATGTTAGTCAAATATGTGTGGCAATATCTAACATGGTTTAATAAAATACTCAAAGTTGATTGGTTATTGCGGTGGTCTGAAAGAAGATATATAAACCTCTGACATCATGAACGTCAACCGTTAAGACGTCATATAAACGCCAGAAAACACGTTAACCGTTGAGACGTCATTGTAAACGTCAGATACAAAACAGCAACGCAAAGAAATGCGTTATTTTAAGCGACGCTACGTTCCGAGAACACAAGCTGTACGTTTTCTTCTCGTTTAGGCATACAATGTAAGTTGTGAGAATTTGTTTGTATTTTGTGCAATCTCTCGACAAAATGCATGGTACATAAACTCAATGTAAGATAAAAAAAATATAAAAAAATCCAGCGGATTTATATTGTGCGAGTTGAAAACCTGGTGTTTGGGACTTGTAACACATCGAAACCGCAGGCCTCTGGCCCTTGGTATCGATGAACTTCAAATCCCGCCCCCCAGGTATTGATCTGGGACAATATAAACCCGCTGGAAATATTTTACTTGTATTTCTTAATTTTATAATATTTGAAAACATGGACAATATCAACTCTCCTATGACTTTCGGTCATCAGACCCCCACAACATTCGTATAACAAGAACAGTTGCATGATAGACACATTGCTATCATGGCAAAAGAAAGCGCTTGTGTGTCATTACGTTTTTGTATTATTAATTGTTAACATATGATATGAGCTGTAATTAAATGTAAATGTGATGTGTTTGATATGCCTACTTTAGATTATGTGTTCGTACGCGTCTTGAAGAGAGAAAACAATAATTATAGGTTATTAGATTTGTATTGGGATATGCACGAGTTATTTTGCGTATTAATATTGCGCGACTTTAGGTGCATTTTTAAATTAGAGAGAATAAAATAGATTGTAACGTTTAATTTTCACCAAAAACATTTATTTGAAACAAAGATATTGGCATTACATAATGGGAATTTTCACAAAGGAATCAACATTGTTTACATCACGTGATATACTTTTTTTGACACGCACAGACATGTGCACCAATCACGAACGAGTATACATTACATACCCAATATGACTTTACTACACGTCAATATGGCATTCGCAACTTCTCGCACACAGCTTCGCAGCATGACTCGAATGTAATACGCAGGTTTCCATATTGGTTACGTCATACTCGCGTGACGCGCTTCAGATTCCCGCCAAAACGAATTTGCATTCAAAATCAAAGTTATGTTCAACATTTCGCAATGTCATTTAGCCGATTGTTCCATCTATCGTTTATTTACGTGAAAGTAGTGATAAAACCTTCATCTGTATTGTAAATAACAAACATGCAACGCAAATCATACATCAACACGTGTGGCAAGCGGCCATAATGTTTATGTAGCATCAGCTTAGCAACAGTGCACTATTTTCTGTGCCGTTTCCTTCCGGCTAACAGAATGTTAAGATTTCGAACATACCGAAGCGCCGTGATACACGCGAGATCCCGAAGAATGACGGGATTGGCCGAGCGTTCACGACTGGTCAATATGGGCGAATATTGACGTTTCCTGTTACATTGAAAATAAACGGAGCTTGCAAATGCGTATGCAATAATCATTATTGTAGCATGGTCAGTGACACTTCCTTTGATGAATGCAGAGCTATAAATCGTTTAATGTTGGGTAATAGATAGAGTCTGGTCTCAGCGAATTGGCTTATTTAAACACCGAGATGGGCGTAGCCCATCGAGGTGTTTAAATAACCAACGAGCTGAGACAAACTGTATCTGTTTTTTAGCATTGTGTACTAAGTAACACTGTGACATTATAGTGACCGTACTCTAAATTCCAATATCTGGTAGGTTTAGTACGGTATAGCCACGCCCCTTTAGTTACCCTAAATTAAACGATTTAATGCTCTGCATTCATCAAAAAAAATGTCACCGACCATGCTACAAGTACACCATGCTACAAAAAAGATAGAGTCTGGTCTCAGCTCGTTGGTTATTTAAACACCTCGATTGGCTATGCCCATCTCGGAGTTTAAATAAGCCAACTCGCTGAGACCAGACTCTAACTATTACATATTAGGCATGGTCCTTTTAAATAACTTCAGAGTTCAACCGGTGTTTTGCTCCACTCGTGTAAAGTGTCCGACATCTTGTAATCTGATAATTAGCTGATTATAGTCGACTAAGTGTGTGAGAAATAGTTTGACCTGCGTTTTTGGAGTCAACATCTGTCGAAATCTATCTCCTGCATGAGACATGAACGTATAAAACAAAGGGACCTTTTTGATCTATCCAGATAGCAAACTGCACCAAGCAAAACACGGACTTTGTACAAATACGTCATATATATTATTTAGTGCAAGTACTGATAGACTGCGACCAGTTTGTACCATATCCCAGTGACGTTGGAATTGTATCCGGGGCATCCAGGGCAGCTGTACAAAGTCAGAGACGCTTGTAAAGCACTTGATATCTTAAAGATGAATGGCCACCCTTTTTGTAGTATTATCAATTAACAAATTTAACTCTTAAACAGCATATGAACATTTCTTGATAGTCCCGGAGAGAAACATATATTTAACTCCGCTACTAAGTTGTATGTAAAGATAAGTAATATTTGCATGACGTAGACTACTTTTACCACTGCGTGACTGCACGGGGAAATGAGGTAAATCTGAATTGTATAGCTGCACAACTATTGCCGGGTAATTTGTAAATGCATTTACTTGTGGATTAATTTACCTGTTCAAAGTTTTCTACGTCATCATATAAAATCTTATTTTCGCTTTTCACAGATATTACAATGTCTATATTTGTAAATATATATGGTTGTATATTGGTTTCGATTTAAATAAACATAAACATGTTCATGAAACAAAACATGGCCGGAGAACTTTAAACGTTACCTGTTTTTAGCACTACTTTAAACGTAACCTGTTTTTAAATGCAGTGACTTTTTTTATATCATCATCAAGACTGAGTGCATTGTCGTTATCTGTCTGTCCTCAATCACAGCTTATCTTTCGGCCGTCATTGGTTACTTAGATGAGACAAGGCATTCAAACCTAAATAGGCACTTAATATAAATAGGGCGCCAGTCTGGTTTGGAGGTAGAAGGGAGTAATACGTACTAGGTAAGTTGTGGTAAATTGCAATTTTCAGAATTTTTGGCTATTATTAATAAGTGCGTTTCTGTTTAGGCAACAACAATACTAATTTAATTTAATTAAATTTTCAGTCATTATATTGTTTTTACTTGCCATGTTGCAATTATTGTGACAATACCGTAGCATTAACAGTAATACTGATTATCATTAAAGGCAGTGTTATATATTTTGTTGTTGTTTTTTTCTTTTCGAAGACGATTTTCTGCTATTTATAAATTTAGGTTGGTATCGATATGTTTTATTTGATGTATCCTCTTATAAACTAACTCCGTTGGGAGTGGGAATTCGGTACTCAACCGTGTCTAGCGTTTCAGTCGAAGATTTTGAAGAACAATGTTCGTGTATACCTCTTAGATGTTAAGGTTTTGTTGTTTTTATCGTTATAATCCAATAGTTATTAAAACAAATAATGCGGTAAAAAACATCGTGCATACCCTTTGACCAAAATAAAAACGAGTTTATGCGATAGAAGACACTATTGGTTTAGATCAATTTTACTTAAGTTTCAATTGCATATGTCTGTAGTAAACCTGTATAAAAGTAATACGTTTTATGGTAAATAAGGTTTCATAAATACTCCTTCTTCAGCCTTAACATCGACATTAAACTTCATTTGATTTTTACCAAAACATAATATCATTAAAGTTTTCAACAAGGCCAATATGGTGTCGCTGTAGCACACTCATTTCTCACCAATGCAACCCGGGTTCGAATCTCCGAGAGGGTGCGATGATCGTCCACTCTGACACGTGGATTTTCTACGGGTTCTCTAAAATCTCCCCCACAACGACATTGTTAACGTTTTGATCCTCGCTATTGGGAGTGATATGTATAAGATGTGCGCCTTGCTTTGTTAAGACGATTGTAACTAGCCACATTATTTGAGACTTTTTTTTTAATCTGAATACATTTTACTTGATTTTCAGAAAACGTACATTTCTTCTAGAGTAAATCATTCGAGCGTGTCAGTCACATTTTTTGTATTTTTTTTAGTTAGAAATGTTTACACAACTGTTTAAGATAAATGTAATAATATAAAAAAGGCATTTTTATTTTCCATAATTACATAACATTCCAGGTATATGCTCATGATGATGCTGAAACGTCCTTACGTTTTGTTGGCACTGAGTCTGTCGTGGGCAGCCGGTTAGTAGCTATATTTATTTTCATCTTTAAAACGTACATATATATATACATTTATCACATAACGTCCCTTGTTAGCAGTATCGAACACCCATTTAATATTCTGTTGTATGACACACGTGTAATACAGTCTGGAACGATTTTGATTGGTTGAGATAAACCTGTAACACTACGCAAGTTTATTAACTGAAACTATTTTATTTATTACAAATTCACCCAGATCTGAGTCATATACTTATTACTTGTGACAGCTTATAAAAATAATGCACGTTATACAAAACATTGTTGTTGGTTTGTTAAAAAGTTGGCGTAAACTGCTATTTTGTAAAGAGGTAAAACACGAACTCTTTTATACGCAACGGTATGTATGAGACGCGACGTTACGACGTCACATATTTTATAACGATTTGGCGCTAAAGTGTGTCTGACGTCGTGGCGGTTCTATGTCCATCTGAATTAATTTTAACTAATTTGATTGCAATGTTATGTGATAAAAAGGATCTTAAACTCGTTCCCATTCCATATAAGATTTATGAAACTCGCCAAAAGGCTCGTTAAAATTAAAATAATTCATAACTCGTTTCATAAATCTTATATGAAATGGGACCTCCTTTAAGATCCTCTATTTATTGCACCTCGTACAAAACCCTAGGAATGTCATTGGTTTAGAGCGGTCACATGGTGACCCTCTGTTATTCTAAAGTGGGTCAGCAGATTTCATAGAGGGTCACTAAAACAATATGGACTACAATTCCGATTCAAAGTTTAAATAATTTGCAAATAGTTCTTTAAGGCGCTAATAACTAACATAATAATTAATAATGCTTTTAAACTGTACCGGTCGTGACGTCAGCGTCATGACGTCAAATTGCGCGAACGTCTCAATGACGTTGATGTTCCATTAAAATGGGTTAAATATCGGTGTTTGCCTTCAAAAAAGGTGCTCGATGCAATAAATCAGTTATTGGGTTGTTACTGACCCCCTACAGAAATTTGTGGGGTCAGTAAGATTTATAGGGGGCGAGGCAATAGCTTGTTACTGACCCTCTACATAAATATGTGGGGTCAGTCAGATATATAGGGGGACTCGGCTATTGCCTCGCCCCCTATAAATCTTACTGACCCAACATATTTCTGTAGGGGGTCAGTAACAAATCCAATAACTAATAATGTCCAACTAGAAATGTCGGATATCCGACTAATGCACCCGCTGAAGAACAAACACCCAACGTACAACTAAACGCAAAAGTTCTGACTTTGTCATCAGAAAGATAAATAATACTTTCATTTTACTGAAAGCAGACCTAGACGCAAAACAAACTTCCAAGTTTGTGACCTTGACCTTGTAGTCGCTGATGATCGGAAATATGACGGAATGTTTTTTACGACCTTAGGAATCAACAAATTAAATATGAATGTAATACATAAAAGCAATCAGAGAATATATAACTTTAACATGTTACTGAAAGCTTACCTAAACGCAAAACTTCCAAGTGTGTGTCATTGACCTTGTGGGACAGGTGATCAGAAATACGACGGAATATTTTTGTACGACCTTAGTTATCAACAAATAAAATATGAAAGTAATTCGTGAAAGCGTTTTGAGAATATGAGAAAAACGACGGATGGGCCGACGAACGGACGGACAAGGCAAAAACAGTATAGCCAGCCCCACCAATTTTTGGTGGCCACCAATTTTTGGTGGGAGCACAACTAGTATTAGTAGTAATTGTTTTATTTTACGTTGTGTTGTTGTTGCTGCTGCTGCTGTGCTGCTGCTACTGCTGTTGATGATAAAAATGTTTTTCTCATTGGTGTGATGAAACACTTTAGAAGTAATATAGTCTATAAAATGTTATGAAAAATAACGAATTATAAGACAAATAATTCACATGTACCGTACTATATAATACCAAAGGACATGGTAAAGTGATTACTGCATCATAAATTGAGGCACGACCCAGATTACCAGATTATCATTGTGCAATCTTATACAGTATTAACATTGAGATGTATATATGAACATTGAGATGTATCATGGAGTCTCAAGTATTTGTCCGAGATAATCCGTTACCTGGACGCAGTGACATGGAGTTGAAGATTAAGCATAAGGTACTAGTACAGGTAGCCTAATAAAGAATGAAAATATATAATACCCCCTGCAAAAAAAAATACTGTTACTATTATTAATAGATTCTGTGTTCTACTGCCTTACTATGTTTGCTTCTGTAAAGGTTCTCTCTTTAAACAAATGTTGCTTTTCTGGAAACTACTGGAATTGGCCTTTCATTATACATTATTTCAGTCATTATCAATTACTTCGAAACATGGTTTGGAAATATAATTTGGTCTAGAAACTAGTCAGAGAATCCAAAAGTCAAAGAATGTTAAATAAAAGAAAACATATGATATACGTTGTTTTCATGATTTGTATCCAGAGCTATCTATAGATTAGATTTTGGCTGTAAGCTATCTATTACCAATTTACAAAATTAGCATCTTCTCTCAATCCCCTAGTCGATGTTAACTATATATCCCAAGTATTATCCTTGCATATTTGTGCAACGTAGACAGAAGCGTCAACCAAGATGTCCAACTTCACGCAAAACATTAAAACATTCTTCTCAAAAGCCAACTGACCGAGTTCTTTTCAGAAATGGTCGATGTATCATAGGTTACCATTTGTGCAAATAAAGTCCACCAGGCCCGGGGATCCCATGTTTGCATATAAAGTTATTTAGGGAAAACTCTAAATGGACCTATTGGCCATGTTTTCCAATTTATTTTCAGAAATGCCTATTATATCATAGACTATCGAGTACATCTGGGTAGAATACAGCTCCCATCCCACCCCCACCCCTCGGAGGTCACAGGATTGTAAATGTTCTTTTCAATAGCACTGTACATAGTTTGACTGTTCTTTTTCAGAAATTATTGTTATGACCTGGAATATCAATACAATTATATTTATACAAATCCTGGGTAGATTAATTGCATCGCCCCGGATACTCCATGTTTGTAAACAAGGATCTTTCAATACTTAGATTTAAGTTTCAAGTAATACTTTACTACATTAAACCTGATTTATATTTCACTCTGATAATTATATAATTCAGCTATTAAATGTATTAAATAACTGTATAAACCAGTATACATTTTCGTACTTCATGTTTGTGTTTTTATTACAGGCTTTCTCGAGAGGCAAGCGTCAGAAGTTGTTCCGCCACAACTATTCTCTACCACCACAGATGGCATGGTTGCTCCTCCGCTTCTTTTTACAACCCCTCCTAAACAGCTCAATAGTAAGTTTGTCGTTAATAAAAGAGTATGAGAGTGGATCTTTGGAAACGGTCGAACACGATAAATACGAAATATTGCAGTCTCGGTTTCATTGAGACTGTTCATGAACGGTAGTGAAATATGCTTGTTACAATAAGTGTGCATGTTTATATATCGCTAGTGACTATAAATATATAAAATATATACATGCATGTCGTCTAGTGTACGCATGTATACATATATGTTAGTAAGTTTACATGTATATATCTATCTCGTTAGTAAGTTTATGATGTATGTATTGGTGTTTTTTAATACTGTTTACTCGTAATACATGAAATAGGGACAGTAAATTGTATTGGTTGTTTTAGATTATACAAACTCGTCAAGAAGAGTAACATTATTTTCCTGTAAATAATTCTCCAATTGTTAAAAACTTGAATTTGTTTTAAGATCGAAATTATCTTTTATTTTAGTAGCATGCTGCTTTCTACACAGGATAATAATATGTCACCTCATGTGTTTAATTGTATATATTCTTAGAATAATCTTGGAACCATGACTATAAACGTAAAACCACAGCACAAGCAAATACATGACATGTAAAGAACATACGCATAACATGATTTGTTTGTTGTATTTTATAGAGTTTCCTGCTTACAGAGTGTCACATCATCTGTTTCCTGTTTACAGAGTGTCACATCTTCCTTTTCCTGTTTACAGAGTGTCACATCATCTGTTTCCTGTTTACAGAGTGTCACATGTTTACATTAAATGTCACATCATCTGTTTCCTGTTTACATAGTGTCACATCGTCTGTTTCCTGTTTACAGAGTGTCACAGCATCTGTTTCCTGTTTACAGAGTGTCACATCGTCTGTTTCCTGTTTACAGAGTGTCACATCGTCTGTTTTATTCCTTGCAGATTGTAATGACTCTACGTCTGAAATCGTCTTCGTGCTGGACTCATCCGGAAGTGTCGGTCTTGCTAATTTCATTGTCATGAAAACGTTTGTCAAGACAGTCATTCAAAACCTAGACATTGGTCCAGACAAGACTAGGGTCGGCCTGATTACATTTAGTAGATACCCAACTGTTCGATTACATTTGGATGACTTCGATGACAAGGCAGAGTTAGTTAACGCCATTGATAACGTGCCATATATATCAGGTAATTTTAAAATAGCAAATTCAATGACATCGGTTTGTACATCTGGTTGAACATAATATTATACAATTATTGCCTTTTGATGAGGTCGATACATGGTTTTATCGAACCGAGAAAAGGCAAAGACTACGTCCTCGGTCAATATGTTTTTTTCTCGGGTCGATAAAACCATATAGAAACCGAATTCAAAAGGCAACAATATATTTATTATAAAATCAAAAAATTAAAGAAATTTACCGCCGTAAATGTTGCCCTTTTAGTATTATCGGCATCTCCATTTTCTATTATTTTCTTTTTTTCATCAGCTGTCAAAAAAACAAACCTGTCGGCTGACATTTTGTTGATCCCGCTGACGTCATTCTATTGTACATTCGTACCTATTCACTTTCGCTCGCGCATTTTTATTTTAGCCACGCCTTTGAGTCAATACGAAAAGTCAATATACATTTCTCAGGTCAATACGTCTTTTTAGCAGAATCATGTGACCAGCCTTGATCCAATAGAACTTCTTTAATTTTTTGATTTTAAAATATTCGGTTATAGGGACAACAACGCCAGCGGTAGGTGAGATGAAGGCTGAAGTTTCCCCATAAGACTAGCCTCGGTCACTCGGCCCGCTTCTGATTTCTTCGTTACGCTATGCTACACGGATCCAGAACCAGGGCCTGGGGAAAATAGGACGTTGGAAATCGCCCTAACGTTTTGGGCGATTTTGGCGAGATTTTGAGAGGTTCAACGAGACTTTCAAAAAGACATATGTTTAAGTTAATTTAATAATATCTTATTTTTAACTTATGAGAAGTTAAAAAGTTTAATGACGTCAAAAGGTTTAACTGATGCATCAACAATTGACGTTGTATGTTTATTTACAACATGACGTCACGCAAACGTCGACCTTATACACATGAAAAAAACGCGAATAAATTGTGCTAATCGCTAGTGGGCGCTTTAATTGGCCTAATCTGCCCAGACCGATATCTACAATTCTCCGCAGTCTTTCATATACACAAAGAAGAGAGACAGCTGTATGTTATTCTACGATAAAATACAGCTGTTCCATTAATTTCCCGCGTATATTTCATCCGTAGGAAGCGCCACGTTACATGACGTCACTTGGTAAATATACGTCACGATGACAAACTCAACAGTAATTTTAATGAAATGTTAATCACAACAAACTTGCCATGCTCTCAAACCGTGCACACCCACGATAAACCTATAATATGCATCAGTACATATAACATTAATAAGCATCTTGAACAAGGTGAGAACGTTTGACGTCATACAGCGATGACGTAAGCAATGACTTAATTGTTTGTCACGTGACTACTAATGTATTGAAACGCAGAACTTTGCCTACGGGGCGACCAATGGAACAGCCTGTAAACATAGCAGCCTGATTACCTTGACCGCCGAGATAATATATAGTGCCCCAACAATAGCGTAAACAATGGGGTTATTGTTGTGTTAGAATCGAAATAATAAATTCGTACCTGTATTTTATCGGTGAATAAAATACAGTTAGTCGTTCGGATGCGAGTAATTAAATCACTCGTGCTGACGCACTCGTGATTTAATTACTACGCATCCGAATTCCTAACAAAGACATACGCATGATCACTGTAGGGATCCGTACACCGGATCTTGGTCAAGACCCCGTTCACTAGTACGGAGTTTTGGTCAGCCATGTTGTAGAAAACGTACGGATAACAACAGCAAAGGTAGGGTAACCACGTTTTTCTCCTATTTTTGTTCATTTTATATGAATAATCAGTATTGCTATATGGTGCGGAAACATTTCCCCGTTCAAATATTACCGTACATTGTTGACATATTATTTTAAATGCTACAATTTGGATCAAAGAAAAACAATTGCAGGTGCTGAAATTCGCCCAAAGTACCCTTCAGCAATAAATATCTCATTAATTTTCAAGTTAATGCAAATTTTGAATTTGCAGATTTATTTGTTTTTCCAATATACGTGCATGTTCAAATGTTCAACTTCATTCATCCGAAATTGAACGAGATATGAATCGAAACAAAATTAATGTTTGTGTACGGGGTCTTGGGCACTTGTGTACGGAGTACTGCAAATATTGTCTTTTTACTGTACGGAGTTTTGCTTTAAATATATTGTATGAAACTATGGTTTTAATGGTACTTGCATTACATGTTATACATAAAACATTCATTGAATGTTTGTAAACAGTCAATGTAGTGTCATTAGAACTGAATAAAATTAGATTTCCTTGAACAGATATAATCATGCGAGCTATATAGATAATTAATATGCCGTTATCTATATCATGTGTTGTCAATGTAGTTTAAGAACCAACTTTACATTTCCTATTAACATGCTTAGGAAAGTTTGATATAGTTTAGATGTCAGTATGGGGCATAGAATTAATTTTAACCTAACAGGCAAACTGTTAAAAAAATACGGTAAGGATTTTTAACGCCTGTGGGACGTATAATAATACTTTGACAACCATTCGTCTGTCTGCCCGTTCGTAGGTCATAAAACATATTGAAATTCACTCTTTAAATACGTTTTGGAAAGGTAGATCCATTGGAAGCATCTATCTAACTTTTTTGTGACAGGGTTCAGTGTCCTTTCTTAGAAAGAAATTGGACATAATTCTTCGAAAGAAAAATGAAATAAAATAAAAATATTTATGCAATGTTCCAACATCATTAGTAGATGAGGGGTGGTAAAATATCATATCATATTGTGCATATCAAATTCTACACATCGGGTTCTACATATGGGGTTCTACACATGAAGTTCATTTATTTACAACGCGACAAACTAACTAAGGAGGCTGCCATTATTATAAACTACACCCAATCATAGCGGTTACATTCCACTATATAATACAACACAACACATGAACATTATATATAATACTAATGGTGTTGTAAATGACAAAAAAAAAATATATGACGTTAACTGTGGTCACAATGAGCTAAAATTGGACAACTGTATCAATTCTAACAGACAATAATATACGTCTGGACTTAGTTTGTAGTACATGTAGTTATTTGGAATAAGTACGGAGTCTTTCTCAAGAATTACCCCTTTTAAGTTTTCTGCATTTTTTCGTCTTAACAATACAAAATGGCATAAGACATATAGTACCTAAATAATGTCTACGAATTACTACAAATATAAGTAAATAACATCAGTGCAGAGCAGCGAAAACAATCTTTGCATCGCAAAACCCCGTACAGTACATGGACAAGACTCCGTACACAAATCAGCATCTTTTTATATGAATTAGTTACGCTGGGCACGTTTTGTTTCGATTCATATCTCGGCCAATTTCGGATGAATGATGCTGAAAATTTGAACATGCATGTATATTGGAAAAACAAATAAATCTGCCAATTCAAAATTTCATTAACTTGAAAATTAATAAGATATTTATTGCTGAAGTGTACTTTGGGCGAATTTCAGCACCTGCAATTGTTTTTCTTTGATCCGAATTGTAGCATTTAAAGTAATATGTCAACAATGTACAGTACTATTATCGCAATACTGATTATTCATATAAATGAACAAAAATAGGAGAAAAACGTGGTTAACCTACCTTTGCTGTTGTTATCCGCACGTTTTCTACAACATGGCTGACCAAAACTCCGTACTAGTGAACGGGGTCTTGACCAAGATCCGGTGTACGGATCCCTACAGTGACGATACGGTCTGGCTGGCCGAGACTACCATCAGAAATGCCTCCGCCTAAAAGCGAACCAACGCGGGGTAGTACCTGTTGCTATAAAGTCAATGCCTAATCCACTGAGCAGGTTACTGTAGCAGATCATTCATTGGCTTCCTCTTTCCAAATATATTACATAATTTAAAATGATATTTGATTAATATTTCTAATGATTCACGGCTTTTTACACCAGTTTGCACGAGAACGCCAAGACGACGTTACGTCATACAAACAAAACAAGTGGAACCGGAACTCTTCGTTTATTTCCGTAATCGTTATTCCCTAGTGGCGGATTCTGAGGACGACGTCCGTAAAACAATCGGAACGTCATTTGTCGTTCCCGCCACTGGCGGAAAAGGCCGAGCAATGTTCCGTACTTCCCAGTACAGCAAACGAGTATATATAACTTTTCTTTTCCCATTATTTCCTATACAAATCACAGACAAATATGTAATACATATACTTTTTCTTCACACATGTAGGCGTAACTGAGACGCAGAGCGCCATCTATCTGTTACTACAAGAAGGATTCTATGGTTCTCGGCCATCATCGGCACATATAGGCATCGTAATCACGGATGGGCGATCTTTTCACGAGGACCAAACAGCCGCTGCTGCAGAATCAGCACAACAAGCAGGTACATTATAATTAGCCGTATGTTGTGTTTTATTTCCAATCTTCGTTCGTTAAGCTCCAGTTAAAGTTGTATTGTACAACTACCGAATGTCCTGTCTGTAAACAAATAAACTACTTATAAATGTATTTAGTTCACATGAACGAGACAATATATCACGTAAGTTTGCCTCTTTATTTATAATGTTAGTTTTAAACACTAGCCATATCGTCTTAGTAAAAACAGTTAACATGTGCGAGAGCATTAACACAAGACAATATTGATTCTAGTAATAACTTAATATTTAATATTTTGGGTTTTTTGCTTAATGTTCTGTTTAAATTATCTGTCAATGTAAAACTACATATATGAAATAATGCTATCCCGTTTTTTTGGGATGACAGTAGTGTAAGTGTGAGGTTTGGTGCACCCTCGCACCTGGTTTAAAACCACTGCGGCCTTTTCTGCCACTGACCGTTCCAAGGCGGTAGCCCTATTATCAAACCTGTGTTTGTGACGTCATTTGCCTTTATTCTTTGTTAACATTGCCATTCATGTTTGTCCTTTTGCGTGTTTTGGGGTTTACTGCGTTCTGTGAAAGCTGCATTTCCTGTTCGCCTTTTACACTTATTTTTACTATCCTTTCAGGCATTGTTATGTTCGCAATTGGTATTGGCAATGAAATCAATCTCAACGAATTGAACGCACTCGCTACCGATCCCAATGTCGAACATGTGTACACTGTTACCAATTTTGATTCGTTGATAAATATCGTTGGGACATTGACAGAGAGAGCATGCGCTGGTAAGGCAATATTTCGATACTAAATGCATTGTTCTATAATAAGTATGCGAATGTGTTTTACGTGATATTTAGTGGTGGAGGCAGGCCACTCCATTTTTCCTTGCCAGTGGGTAGAACCAGTACTATATACCTTCCGCATCCCATAAAAATCGACACTTTCTCACTTGACAAGTCGAGCTCCCTGTGGGATTCCTAAATAAAGCGGCATACATCAGACGTTAAAATACAGTTACTTAACTACTTGTATTTGTCTTATAAACAACGAGAGCTTGCATAGGCCAAGAACATGTATGTTTCCTCTACGGACATTATTAAAAAAAATTGACATACAACTCGTCTGCCGCATCAATATATTTGAATCTTTAAACAACTTATTTCACTGAAAATAAATGAATGCAGACGAAAACTCTTCTACCAATGAACATGTGTTCTATAATAGTATTGTTATAACAAAACTTTTCTACCAATGAACATGTGTTCTATAATAATATTGTTATAGTAGAACTCTTCTACCAATGAACATGTGTTCTATAATAATATTGTTATAGTAAAACTCTTCTACCAATGAACATGTGTTCTATAATAATATTGTTATAGTAGAACTCTTCTACCAATGAACATGTGTTCTATAATAGTATTGTTATAGTAAAACTCTTCTACCAATGAACATGTGTTCTATAATAATATTGTTATAGTAGAACTCTTCTACCAATGAACATGTGTTCTATAATAATATTGTTATAGTAAAACTCTTCTACCAATGAACATGTGTTCTATAATAGTATTGTTATAGTAGAACTTCTCTACCAATGAACATGTGTTCTATAATAATATTGTTATGGTAAAACTCTTCTACCAATGAACATGTGTTCTATAATAGTATTGTTAAAGTAAAACTCTTCTACCAATGAACATGTGTTCTATAATAGTATTGTTATAGTAAAACTCTTCTACCAATGAACATGTGTTCTATAATAATATTGTTATGGTAAAACTCTTCTACCAATGAACATGTGTTCTATAATAGTATTGTTAAAGTAAAACTCTTCTACCAATAAACATGTGTTCTATAATAGTATTGTTATAGTAAAACTCTTCTACCAATGAACATGTGTTCTATAATAATTTTGTTATGGTAAACTCTTCTACCAATGAACATGTGTTCTATAATAGTATTGTTATAGTAAAACTCTTCTACCAATGAACATGTGTTCTATAATAATGTTGTTATAGTAAAACTCTTCTACCAATGAACATGTGTTCTATAATAGTATTGTTATAGTAAAACTCTTCTATCAATGAACATGTGTTCTATAATAGTATTGTTACAGTAAAACTCTTCTACCAATGAACATGTGTTCTATAATAGTATTGTTACAATAAAACTTTTCTACCAATGAACATGTGTTCTATAATAATATTATTATAGTAAAACTCTTCTACCAATGAACATGTGTTCTATAATAGTATTGTTATAGTTTTGAGAAAGAGACGATTGATATAATGCTTACTATTTTTAGTATTACCTGGAGGAAACGTCAGCTTACCTTCACATGTCAACACTACATCCGGTAAGTAAAACTGTTTCCTGTTGTTGGTATGCATGGTTGTGTCTAGTGCAACAGATATCAACTGTTGATGGGTTTGCTGCAGAACAAATAACAGGTTAATTTAACTGGTTTGGTACATCTTGAAATGAAGTCTTAACAATGGCATTAGTGCCAGCTCAACCCGTATGAATTATGCCGAGCTATATAACATCTACCTTAAATGGAAACTATTCGAGAAATATTCTAGAATTTATTTTAATTACATAGCACACTGACCTGGATATTTATTAGCATATTTCAAAAGTATTATTGTCTTGTTTTTCTTATTTTCTTATTTATCTGTCTAAAAAGCTATCTTCTAACGTCTCCGAGGATGCATGCTAATTGTATATTGCCACACTGTGCACTGTGAATGAATTAAATTCAGAAATCACATGGCAATCGAAAACTATTATGTGATCATGTCTACTTTCAGCCCCACTACCCATCAACAACACAGACGTTACATCAGGTATATTGACTGTTTTACTTCCATTACAATACAAATAATCATTAATGGCATGTTGGTCTGAAAATGGAGACAGTGAATATTCATTACCCAGAGCGGTTTGTGACGTCATACCCAGAGCGGTATGTGACGTCATACCAGAGTGGTATGTGACGTCATACCGTTCTGGGTATACGTATTTCATCGGAGATTCCATTTTATAGAACAAGTGCACGAATAGTATTATGTCGCTTTCACGACTACACAGTAACAGGACGTAGGATGCAGAATAAGAACTAAATATAAAAGTAAGTGTGTAATACGTCACATCAGAGTATAATATACGTCAAAGGACATAAAAATAAATATTGTAAAGTTGAAGAATATTTTATATAAAAATTTGATTAGAATACCCAATAATAACCATACTATACTATATCTAAGTATAAAAGTAAGTGTGTAATACGTCACAAGAAAATAGATAATATACATCAAAGGAAATAAACATAAATATTGTAAAGCTGAAGACTAATTTATATAAACGTTTGATTAGACTTCCGAATAATAACCATACTATACTATATCTAAGTATAAAAGTAAATTTGTAATACGTCACATGAAAATAGATAATATACATCAAAGTAAATAAGTAATAGATAGAGTCTGGTCTCAGCGAGTTGGCTTATTTAAACACCGAGATGGGCTTAGCCCATCGAGTGTTTAAATAACCAACGAGCTGAGACAGATTCTATCTCTTTTGTAGCATGGTGCACTGAGTAACACTGTGACGTCATAGTGACCGTACTCTAAATTCCAATATCCGGTAGTTGTAGTACGGTAAAGCCACGCCCCTTTAGTTAACCTGAATTAAACGATTTAGTGCTCTGCATTCATCAAAGGAAATGTCACAGACCATGCTACAAACATTAATATTGTAAAGCTGAAGACTAATTTATACAAACGTTTCATTAGACTTCCGAATAATAACCATACTACAGTATAGATTCTACAATATCTAAATATAAAAGTAAATTTGTAATACGTCACATGAAAATAGATAATATATATCAAAGGAAATAAAAATAAATATTGTAAAGTTGAGGACTAATTGATGTAAACGTTTGATTAGAATACCCAATAATAACCATACTATACAATATCTAAATATAAAAGTAAGTGTGTAATACGTCACATGAAAATAGATAATATACATCAAAGGAAATAAACATAAATGTTGTAAAGTTGAAGACTATTAAACGTTTAACATTTTACAGGAGAATGTAATCAGACGCTGGCAGATGTGCTCTTTAAACTTTCTTCTTGGATACGCTTAATTCTCTTCTCAGTTTGCCTAGATACCATTATATCACCTATACGACAGCATTTCTTGGACATCGGAGAAAATCTCACAAAGGTTGGAGTGATAACATTTAGTAACTACCCTACAAGACGTGTGCACCTGGACCAATACATGGATAAAGATGATCTTGTCAATGCAATAAACCAAATTCCATATTACCCTGGTGAGTGTCACAGGCAACATGTAATAGTGTTACCTAAAATCATAGAGGAAATGTAACCTATAAAGAAAATATGCTTTAGGTTGTATATAACAAAAACACTTCTGTCAGTTTCATCAGTATTTAGTATTATTAACATTCACACTATCGTTCGTTTAGTGCAGTGTGGCGGCTGTCAAAAGTATCCCCGTGATACGAATCAGAAGTGTTAATTTTACTGGTCCTTTGGGACCAACGAGCCCAATATAGGTGGCTTTGAAGTAGAATACCGCTTAAGCCGGTGCTAAGTGTTGCTTCTTTCATTACTTCTCATGAACAGACTCAATAAAACCGAGTCTGCTGCTTTATTCTCTTAATTGTGTTTGTTGCTCTCAAAGGATCACCTTTATCAGTATTATTATATCCGAAACTGAATTTATGTAATGATTATGCTGACTTTATACTGATATGTGAAAATGTATTCAAATTTGGAAAGAATGCCCGGGACATTGGGTTATGTAACTCTATCCAATTAGACCAACTTGAGCTTCTTTCAGTATGTTTAAAATAAATGATTTTGTTCAGCTTGATGTGAAGTGTGGATTGCAAAAACATAGTACCTTATTTTATCATTAAACTCATCTTAATTTCTGTGATATAAATTCCCATCCGTCCGGATATAATTTGTATATAATCAATAACACGTGGTCCTGTTTTATATCCGAAATTAAATTTATATAACGATTATGCCTGCTTATGTACTGACTGCAATTGTGCTGACATGTAAAACAAATTATATTTAACTCTGTCGGCGATTAAGAATAGATGTAGATATAAAAGTCTAACATGAAATATAGCATTCAAGGACCACAGTCAACCAAAAACAGGAACAGAAACAAACAAAATTTACAAAGATGAATAAAAGGCAAGGTATTAAGTTTCTTCTAAGATTTCTAAAATGTATTTATTTATAGTTTTGAGTTTACCCTTTTCCAGGTAACACGGAGACTGACAAGGCTTTAGATCTAGCCCGTTTAGAAGGCTTCCTTGGAGATAGAAAGGATGTTCCTAACGTCGCCCTCGTTATAACAGATGGCCTGTCTACCAGTCCAGACCTGACCAAATATTCTGCAGATCAGTTGAAGAGCATCGGAACTACCGTATTTGGAATTGGTTTGTCAGCTTTTATACCCAATTTTATTATGAGCAGTAAAGTACAAAAATGAATATGAGGACTATGCGATGTAATATATACTTCATGGTTCATATATATTTATTCAAAATACAAAAGACCTTTAGGTCCATGAGTACACAGGTACAACACAATATATTATATATACACACGGCAATAAATGGCAACATATAAAGTCTATTTTGTCACATATCATTTTTTGTCATACATTTTCTCCATTACTCACTTACTAAGAAGTGTTTCAGTTCAAGATTCGTTCTCTTGGGAGAGTAAAAGAGTGATTATTTATATATATATATCAATATGTAATGCATGATTTTATTACATATATATATATATATATATATACATATACACATACATATATACACACGTATCTTTTTATTTTTCATTTTTTATTTTTATTACACTCAAAGACGAAATTAACCCAGTTTTAATTAAAATACTCAGATAATATGTTTACTATGCAAATTGTACATACAAATGTAAGATCAAAAAGCATTATCCTAACAAGTTTCAATGTTGTATCATTGTTTTCGCATCGGATGACTTAACGCACATCAAATATTATTACAAACTTTTATTTAACATACTCGAACGTTTGTAGTACTGTCATTTTAATACATATGTGTGATAGATGTGTTACAAACGCCACTATTTTTTATTTTGTGTGTTTTTTTCTCTTCAGGCATCGGTTCTGATATTGATATAAGTGAATTAAACTATATATCCAGTGATCCTGATTCCAGTTTCGTCTTCTTTGCGGCCAACTTTACTGACCTTTCCAAAATAGAACAAAGCGTAGCAAAAACAACATGCGAAGGTTTGAATGAATTATTCTCTTATAATACATCTTAAAATATACTGTAAAGCAAATATGTCTATACATGTATCTTATTATATACTACCAAATCGTACGGTGACAGCTGTTATTTTCTTGACAGCAATAATTATCAATGGCAAAGGCATTATTACGGAATGTTCAAACAGTTTTTTGACACCAATTTTACTACAGTCAATGGGTTTCGAAACAATAGCTCCAATAATTTTAAACACAAAGTGTATAACAAAATTTTTATTTACCATGAATGATCAATGATAACTCTGATGTACAAGGGCAGATTAGTCTTATTGTTGCATATTCATAAAAAAAAATAGGCTTGTATGTATGCGTTACCTAAAACACACGTACTACGTTTGTCACGGTTATACATTGTGACTGTATGCTCTTCCTTAACTGTAACATCAAAACATTTATAACTGATGATTTATCCTTTTGCCTATTAGTTCTCAAATTATTTTTAATAAACAGCATACAAGAACGTATTGCCCATTTGTATATATGAAGTGCTGAAATTACGGTTTGTATGTCATACTTTCATCAAAAGAGTGGCCGCAGAATGTGAGAAAAATATATCTACTGACTTTTGTACTATTGCAATGCTTTTTGTATTGATCACATTCGGCGATTTCCAAAATTTCACCTTTCACACTCTTTTAAGAAGTGTATGAGTAGTAATGGCGTGTGCTGGAGTCTACAACTTCATGAAACTTGTATAATAATAAATTTGAGTTGGCCCTATGATTACTGATTTTGAATCACTGAGTCAAAGGTCAAAGTCATAGTGAACCTAACCCAGACAACGAACATGTTTTAGGACATTATCAATGAAAATATGTTAGGAACCTTAAAACCATTGACACAGCCCCAATTGTTACATAGTATCAAACTAAACTGTATATTATTAATCAGTATGATACAAATGCAGTGGATAGGCTGCACTCGTTATTTCAAATTATGTAATCAAAACGTCTATAGTGTTTATATATAACAGTTTGTGTGCATTTCAGTGTCTTTAAATAACGGTAAGAACACATATAGTGGTGGTGAACTTGTATCAATAATCAATACCGGTTATAAACTCATGTATAAATACAAAAAACGTGTGTAGGTAAGCAACGTTAGTAGTATATAATAACTATCTGTATCGAGGGTTCAACGCAACACTGTTGTATCTTCGTCTTTATGCAAATGTAGTTACACCACTTTTGCCTTTAACCCTCGAAATAATCTTAAACTGGTGATTAATATGTCGAGGGCTCAGCGCAAAACTATTCTATCTCCTTCTTTATTCATATGTAGTAACAATAGTTTTGCGCTGAGCGCGCGATGTATCCTGTAGTAGTGTCCATACAGACATTTAAGAAAACATACGTGTGCGTAGATCTTTAATCATTTGTTTGTGCTGTACCCGTATATTTAACCTGGATTGGCAAACAACGTTAACATTACGAGTGTATCTATATAACCATTTACTTGTGTAGATAAGATAAACTTGTGTATCTGTATCTATATATTAAACCGTAAACTAGTGTAGATAACATAAAATGGTAATTTAAATATGTCAAATAGTTCTTCTTGCATACCAGATACGGATTTCTTGCATACCGGACAAGGATATCCGTCATTATACCGGGGCTAGATATTTCCATCTCACCCTAGGGTCGAGATAAAATTCACGCGCGCACCAACATCCGGTATACAGGAACACATGCAAAACGTTAATAGCTGGCGGCGTCAACGCACAACATGTGTCTGATAGCAAGAAAAATAATCTTCATGGGTATTCGGTTCAGATAGGGAATTCCAACCTTCGGTATGTGTTTTAATCGGAACCTCGACAGAGCCTCGGTTTCGATAAAAACACTTATACCTCGGGTTGGAATTCCCTATCTTCACCGGATACCCGTGAAAGATTCTTATAATCTTCCGTTTAACATGTGCTCGAAAATATACTACTCACAGGTTGCTAAGCACCAAGATTTCAACTGACATTTTACGGTGGCTGGTTGTACCACCAGCATAACACCAGCATAAACTCAACAATTTATTTTGTTTTATGACTAATTTATGTGAAATTCATTATTGTATTGTAAACAAATGATTAGAAAACAATTTTATTCAAAATACAGTTTCGCGCGGTATTTGGGGTGAAAGGCGAAAACATGTGATTAGCAAACTTGAATTAGTATATGTTATTGCATACAAGATACTAATATTTGTGTTTAACACCGCTGTCAATAATTATGCCGTTGTTTAAATAAATATACAAAACATTGATTGTGGGCAACATCAATACGTAAAATGTAAATGGTATGCACGAATAAGAATTAATTAAATAATGTACCCTTAGTATAAATAGTTTTCAGACAATCAGAATATGATATGTTGTGTGTGATCACATTATCGGGTTATATACAAGTATATATCGACAAATATACATCTATATAATTTTATATTTATACATACACAATTTAATTTTCTCGAAAAGAAAATGTATTAAATATATTCTAAATGTATTGAAGCAATCTGGTCTTTCTATATGTAAATTGTATAGGTACCCGAAGTTAGAATTGTTATGTGAATCCTCTATCGTAAATATAAGGTATTAATGTCGTTATTTGAGGGAAAATAACGAAGGGTTTCCGACTCATTGATTAGTAAAGGCATTATATATATGACAGACAAAATCATACATTTAACAAGACACCTTTTAAAAACACTAGATCACCAAAGAATGAACAAATGATAGATTTATTTTAAATATATTTGGGACAATTATCTATTTAAAGTGTCATCCAAGCTAACTTTAGGCTGTATGCCTTCCTCAGAGGGTTCTTAACAAACACTTACATGGTTTAACACGATTAAGACAAGAACATATTTTAAATTTTATTACATGAAACATTAAATATAATGTTTAATAATGTTGAGGAAAAGCTCAACTAGTGATCATTACGTTTTCTGAGTATTAACTTCCTTACCCCATCCAACCCCTTCTCCAAGAAGCGAAAACAGGGTTGGCTTGGGTATTAAATAAAAAACCTTAATTTTGGTTTAAAAAGTTTGCATATTGTAAATTTAAAACATTTAATAGGTAATTTTAAACATGTTATCACATTTTTTTCAGTAAAAACTATTTTTAATTGTGTTTTTTGTCGAAATATCCGTTATAAAATCCTGCTTATATAAGCTTTCCCATCGCTTAATGGCATTAAGGCGGGACCACGTAATGAATATGTATCTAAATATAGTATGCGTGTTCTTCAGTGCCACTGCTACCACCGACGATACCACCTCCCCTGCCAACAACCAGGCGCATGGCCACGCCATCCCCAGGGCCAGGGACGCCAGCCCCTTCTGCTCTACCGAGGTAATGTATGCTTTTTACCGTTTATGCGCTGATGGTTTGCATACATTTGTGTCAGCTCATGCTTTAATCAGTGTAATTTAAAGAGTATTGTAGTTTTTGCACTTTTTGCTTAGCATTTCTGAATGAAACTTGTTTGCACTGTTACTCATTTAAAAATAACGTATTTGTTAAATATGTGGTTCAAACAATTACGTTCAACATTGATAATGTGTTCATTTGTTATTATAGGATGGTGATCAATAAGTAAATAAAACACATAGATTGGTTTTACATTTCGATGGATATTTGCCAAACCACGCTATGACTTCGGCAGCTCTTATTTTTCAGGTTTTTGATGGAATTGTCGAACATATAGTTTGCCTACAGTTAGTGTAATTAATGGTAATAATAATAATGCTAAAAATAATATTAGATATAATAATAATAATTTAAAAGACGTTATTTAAATATATATGTATATATATCATTTGAAACAATTCAATAATCCATAAGACCCTCAAGTATATATTTTTTTAAATAATAAGCAAATATAAGGTGCATTCTGATATGTAAGCATTGCAGTAGCTACAAGAAATGTATTCCAGTGTTTTAAACATATGTCTCACTCAACACAACAAGTACACATTATACAGTTTGTCATATATTAAATACTATTGTTATATGATTACTGTGATATTCTTACGGATGGCGGGAGATATACAGTACTGGTTCTACCCAGGAAACGTGGGTGGTCTGCCTCCACCACAAAACATCAACCGTCATATATAACCTTACATGTATTGAAAATGACGTAAAACACCATACAAACAAACAAACAAACATCATTTAGATGATACATACTTAGAAATCTAACCTATTTTGTTATATGGCATTGACTTTCTTTATGTCATTACTGCCTTAATAAATGTAGATACGTGTTAATGGTGTTTGGTACGTATGTAGCCGGGTATAGGTAAATGGTGAAACATCGATAACCTTATGTCCTCGATAGCTCTCTTGGTAGAGCGCTGGAACGGTTAAACAGATACCAGATATCCCGGTTAAGGCAGGAGTTTTTCAGGACCTACTATATTGGATGATCGTCCGGGATCATCCTGAGAAACACCAGCAGTGGTTCTCTTGTTAATTATAAATTGAGTGACGAATTTCAGTCTAGTGAGGGTGCATGTAACTCGTTACAGATAAATGGTGAATAATCGATTCCTAAAATATGTCTTCGATAGCTTAGTTGGTAGCGCGCTGGTAGAGATACCTGTGTTCTATTCCATGTTTAGGAACGGTTAAGAATCGAGTATTCGCCATTTTCCTGTACCCTGTTGCATGTAATAAGAGTTATATCTGTTAGCCATGTATTATGAAAACTACGCAATTGTTTTTTTGTTATGTGTTTGTCACTCGTTATAATATTTTTATTAGATTTACTTTTTGTGTGATACTCATAAATATGTTTACACTCGTTACAGCACTGCATCCACAGAGGTCCCACCTACTTCAGCTACACAAGCGACCACACCACAATGTACGTATATATAATAGAGGAGTCTGTCTGCCTGCCTGTCTGTCTGTCGGTCGGTCGGTCGGTCTGCGTGTGCGTGCGTGAGTGCGTGTTCAGCACATTTAATGCTTTATATGACGGTCGATTTTTGTTGTTGACCACATACTTTATCCTGGGTAGTACGTACGTACATACGAAAATGCATACATTAGCCGTATGGAAATGCATACATTTCTTGTACGGAAATGCATACATACCCCATCCCACCCCCGCACACACAAAAACGCCCAACTACACCCCCATCCCTCACTTTATGATCATACCGCTCCTGCGTCACTGCCATGTATGCAAAACATTGGTTTCCTTGTCGTTAAGACTCCAAATCCGTATACATAATAATATATGTGTTCTAATATATATATATATATATGTGGTTTAAACTAGAAATTAAACTAATGTACTTCCCAAATTGTGAAACTACAAATTATATTGTTGTTTTCATATTCATATTACCAGGGGTTTATACATTTTAAAAAACATAATAGGATAGTAGTAGCATTTATTATTTTGTTTATTTTGTTTTCAGCATGCACGACTCAGGTAGCCGACGTTGTATATCTAGTGGACTCCTCGGGAAGTGTTGGTATCGCTAACTTTGATATCATGAAGCAGTTCGTGAAGGAGACCATAGGCGCATTAGATATTGGAACCAACTATACACGTGTTGGTCTAATTACGTTCAGCAGTAAGGCAGTTTTAGAATTTGGTCTGAATGAATACAATACCACCGCCGAGCTCGATCAAGCAATTGACAATATCGCGTATGCAGCAGGCGGTACAAATACAGGTAAATAAATATATATTCACGCTGGTCATTCAGGTACGTCTCATGACGATGCATGCATGATACCTGCAACTGAGTACATCTTGATCGAAACAAACAAGAGGCCCAATAGGGCCTGTATCGCTCTACTTGCTATATGGTGTCCATGGTGGGGTGGGGTGGGGGTGGGGGATAGAATGATTGTGTGTCAGATATGGCAATATCAAACTAGTTTTTGATAAAGTGTCTTTTAATTACCAAGATATAGGGAAAGGGATGTATTTGGCTCAAGTTTGGCTGGCTTTAAAACAAATTAATCTTTCATTAATATAAACACTCAAACCAAGTTTGACATGTGACCCAGGAGAACAAATTTGGTAGAGGACTATAAGCTGCGTGTAAATACAAAATATTAAACCATTGGCTCTTGTAATTTCAGAGAAGATTTTTTAAGTTTGTCCCCATATAAGTCTATGTTAAACAAGTGACCGCGGGGACAGGGCTAACGTTGACTCCAGGGTCACCATTTGAACACACTTGGTAGAGGACCATAAGCTGACGGTATGTATTTTGTAGTTTCAGAGAAGAAGATCTTTTGAAAGTTTTTCCCTATGTAACTGTATGTAAAACGTGAATCCTGGGGAGCAAATTTGAAAAAATTTGGTAGAGGACAATAAGCTGATGTTAAATACAAAATATTAAACCTTTGGCTCTTACAGTTTCAGAGAAGAAGATTTTTGAAGTTTTTCACTATATCAGTCTATATATCACGCAAAATTTAAGACAAGGTCACCATTTGAATAAACTTGGTAGAGGATCCATAAGCTGATAATAATATTAAACCTTTGTCTCTTGCAGTTTCATGTTTTTAAGTTCTTCCCTATAACTCTATGTAAAACTGATTCAACAAAGGCCCCTAATCTCCCACTTAAAGAGAGAAAAAAGGTTTCTTATGAGAAAAAGAATTTTAAAAAAAATGAGAAAAAAAAGAAAAAAAAAGGAAATAAATAATATAAAATTAAAAATTAAAAAATTGAACACATGAACCCAGGTTTCTTATGAATAAACAAAATGCCTCCAGTGCGATTTGAAACCACGACCCCAGGGGTTTCCAGTGTACATTACCAAATATTGAAAAAGGGCCATAACTCCAGAGCTACCGTTTTGATCCGGCTT
The DNA here is from genome assembly GCA_037043455.1 of Cyrtodaria siliqua. Taxonomy (NCBI): domain Eukaryota; kingdom Metazoa; phylum Mollusca; class Bivalvia; order Adapedonta; family Hiatellidae; genus Cyrtodaria; species Cyrtodaria siliqua. Next base: position 101,629 of record JAWPHD010004864.1, on the reverse strand, counting down.
GTTTTCAAACTCGTCCGAGCTTTCATTGATATCAACAATATGGCCACGTTTGGGAAAGATCGAATACAAATTAAAGGCGACAGAGTATTCAAAAGGCTGAAAATGGCATTTTTCAATAATTCAAGGGCATATAACTCTGGTGTTCCTGGTCCGATATAGCTGGTTTTCGAACTTGTCCTGGCTTTCATTAATATTAACAATCTTTTAAAGTTTGGTAAATATCGGATGGAAAATGAAGGCCCTATCGTCTAAACGAGGCACAATATAGCAGTTGTAACTAAATCAAGAGCCATAACTCCGCTGTTACTGTTCGATCTGGCTTGTTTTCGAACTTGTCCAAGCTTTTGTTGATATTAACAATCTGATAAAGTTTGGTAAAGATCGGAAGAAAAATGAAGGCCCTATCGTCTTAAAGAGGCAAAATATAGCAATTGTAACTAAATCAAGGGCCATAACTCCGCTGTTACTGGTCGATCTGGCTGGTTTTCGAACTTGTCAAAGCTTTCATTGTTATTAACATTTCGAACTTGTCAAAGCTTTCATTGTTATTTACAATCTGATAAAGTTTGGATGAAAAATGAAGGCACTAACGAGGAAAACATATAGCATTTTTAACTAAATCAAAGGCCAAAACTCCATAGTTACATGTTCGATCTGGCTGATTTTCGATATTTTCCGAGCTTTTATTGATATTAACAATCTGTTAAAGTTTGGTAAATATCAGTTGAAAAATGAAGGTCATGTCGTCTTAACGAGGCAAAAGTTAGCGGACGACGGACGGACGACAGACGGACGAATGACTACGGACAATTCGTCATCCCGTAAGTTCTGCTGGCCTTCGGCCAGTAGAGCTAAAATCTAGTTTTGCTGATATAATTAGTTTATATTGTTGTTAGTATTTTGAAATTATATATGTGTTCTTTGTTACAGTTGGTTGAAACATATTTTATATATTTCCTTCACTGTTATATTTGCTATGCTGTACTGTGAGTTTCACTCAATACAATTGTATTATAATATATAAATAACTGCTTGTAACAGAATATTATATGAAGTTGTTTTATTATTGAATCCCTTTACATGATCATTTAAACATATCTGACAAACTAAGAACACTGATGCATATCAAACCTATGGGTAAGGTATGCATGCTTGTCTAACCGTCATTCAGGCATATCTTACCCAAAATTGGGTAAAATATGCATGCATTTCTAACTTATGTTAGATATCTACGAGGGTCAGGTATGATAAATATCAAACACATTCTAGAATAAAACATTATTCTAACTTCAGTTAATATACTGTTTTGTGTTCTTATGTATTTCTAAGCTGTGGCGTTGGAGATGCTCAGACACGGTGCATTTACCAATGAACGACCTGACGACCCCAACATAGCGGTTGTCATCACCGATGGTTACTCCAGGGACAAAATTGCTACAAGGCAACAGGTATGCGCCTTGTTTATTGACAAATTGCTACAAGGCAACAGGTATGCGCCTTGTCCAGGGACAAAGTGCTAAAAGGCAACAGGTATGCGCCTTGTCCAGGGACAAAGTGCTACAAGGCAACAGGTATGCGCCTTGTCTATCTGCATTTCTGAAGTCGGATCTAGTGGGCTTGTGAGGTCTTGCACTTTATATAACACCTCATGTGCAGACTCAATGAAACCGAGTATGTTATTTTTCTCTCTTGGTCGTAGTTCTTGCTTCCAAGGAATCCACGTTTCAGTATTTATTCTCTAGCTGGTATGTCACGAGCTATGTAGATTTGTACGTGTTTATGCTGAGCATACATTCATCAAAGACATTCAATTTAATTATGGAGTGAGTAGCAATTTTAACTAATTGCAATCCTTACTTATGTTATAAATTCCATTTTTTTATATTAGAACATGTAATATGTATTCGTACCTATTGAATACAGGCAAAACTGGCAAAGCAACAGGGTATCACACTGATTGCTATTGGAATAGGCAACGGGACGGACTTTAGTGAACTGACGGATATAGCGTCTTTAGACAACAACACGCAACAAAGTCTCGTGTACCAAGTTGGGGATTTTTCGGCACTACAGTCGCTTAATGAGGTCGTAGCTCATGTCGCTTGTGGTGGTAAGGAATACTTGTGTATCTTTTTTATACAAATATGTTTTACTAATACGAAGAAACCTCTACGTTTATGAGGCACATAGGGCCATAATTAGAATTATGTGTGTTTGCCCGAAATATACGGTATCTTGTTTATAGAAATAAGTTTTAAGTTACTCGGAAAATGGCTTAGAATAGTATTACTCGCGTTATTTACAAAAGTGATTTACAGTATAAGAACGAAAATAAACTGAAACATGGCTGACATCTGATAAATGAAGTAAAATAAACGTTAAGTATCAGTCTATGTTTATGAGGTGCATACATATGTTAAATACTCATAATCATTTGAGTTGTGTATTCAAAAAATAAAAGACTTAGGTTTCGTTTTGATCAGTAGAAAGACATAATTTAATACTCAAATGAAAGAGATTGGTACTCATGACATGTCATCTTACATTTTATATTCTAGTGGCATTAAGCGGTGTCCATAACGTTTTGACAACTCCCAAACCGACAGAACATGTGAATGAAACGAACACAACTTGCTTCGACGCTGTAGATAACTGCGATAAATATGGGTCCGATATTTGTTACGATTATAGACCCTGGGCTATGGCACATTGCAATAAACATTGCGGATTTTGTCAGAGTAATATTTATTTTCACTATGCTGTGTACCGTTTTGTTTATTGTCTATACTTATACACATTCCCGTAATTTACATATTTTAGAGTACATGCAATATCTAGTTACATTCCTCTTATACAAAATATTCTAGCATCCGTCAGTCGTAAATTAATTTATCATGCACATATGCCCTTTTCTGCTTTATAAAGGATGACCTAATCAATTTTGCTTTATTAGGCACTGAGTAATAAAGCAAACCAATTCGGATATCCTTGAACTTTATTGTACGTAACGTTATCTGACTTGGTAGTAAAATGCACTCTATATATTTGCTGTTGGTGTTAAATTATAGCAGCATATAGTATCACCATTGGAGGGACACATTCATTGTATGCTCGCTGTAATGAAAAGATTGAAATTATCTTCACCTGAATACAAACTATGGTTTACCAAATTGTTTTGCCAATTATACCCCAATATTATTCACGACAGGTGGCCCAACTACGACACTAGCACCATGTTCCAATAAAAAAAATGACTGCCACAGCTATGGGACATATATCTGCACAGAGGTATCACTGTCGGCATGGACTAATAACAATTGTCGAGAATATTGCGGCTTTTGTGGTGAGTAATAATAGACTAGCAATAAATATTATAAACCTCTCGCACACGTGTAATTGACAAACGAATCATGACGTCATCAATCTGGCAGATGTAAACGCTTTAATTTTCAGTGGTGTAACTATTAAAAATAATGAGAGTACATTCCGCACAACTAGTAGTTTTATGGGGACAAACGGCAGTTTTGAAGTTCATATCAAGTATTAAAATCAGCACCTCGATTTATTAATAATTAAAACTTTTTGAGTTGTCCATTTTCTTCCTTATTCTACCAAATGTTCTTTTTTAGAATATTGTAAAAAAGTGTATGATAATGGACCTTAAATTCATGAGGATGTTTTCAAGAAATCATGTCTAAATGGTATGGCGTTATATCATAGAAATGTTTCTTCTAGCATGTGTTAAACTTGATTCAGTTAGTTTCGTTTTAATATTAAAATCCAAAGAAACGCTTAAATAACACAAACTGGGACCCGGGTATATAATTCATTTGCTATGATTGTGTACCCATGCAGGTGGTGGTGGACTTCCAACAGATCCTCCTGCGACAACAACGCCGAGGCCAGCTGGTAAGTGAAATACCGTATCCATAACCACAGCCACCCACAATCAACCTTTATCCTTTTAAGTATTCCGAAAGAACAGAATCTCTATTATCAAATACAACCTTGCCGAATTTCAATATTTAATCATTTATTTCGTTAGTTACGCCCCCTATTCAGCGGACGCATTCCACTCCATTTAAGAATATAACACAGAAATGTATGACAGATGCAAAATAGATTATTCGGATTGATGTATTGCTAAAAAATACTCATATAATTGTTATACATACATTGATTTAGCGATGAACTGTAACAAAAAAAGCGGTATAACAATCGTTGGTGTGCAACTTCGAGCAATAACTTCGAAAAACCGTCTATGCATTGCACTTAAATAGATATATGTATAATCTATACAATTTAAGTAAGTTAAGGTTTTGATAGTTTTGAAACGGAGCTAATGAAAAACCTTTACAGTAAAAAATGAGGTGCAAAACTCGCTTAATTACGGTCATCGTGATTAACGTTTGAAATGAATAACTGTTAGCGGGACGATTGGTGATTTGTATACATCTTTGTAATTATTGTTTGTTTCTGTGCATGGTTTTGGTTGAATGTGGTCCTTGAACATTTCCTGTTCGACTGTTACCTTTCACCTTTAGAAACATTGGTAATGATAAACTTTCACCGTATGGTAATAAATAGCTCAAGGTCGGTCAAGGTGACCTACAATTTGGTATGAATGGATAGTATTTATCTAGATATATTTATTATGAAGTTTGGAAAGTACAGAGCTATTGATGACTTAGACATAGACATAGAGATAATTAAATATATTAATGGATGTACTTACAAACGGATAAGACTAGCATCCCTCCACTTTAGTACTGCGGGTCACTGAGTGTCAGTTTTTCAGAAAATTTACTCTTTAGAATAATATTGGGAATCTACAGAGGATTGATTTTCATTCTTGTAATTATTTATTGTATTAAAGGTCAGTTCTCGTGACGGGTTCGAACCGCTCATGTGTTGAAGCAAAGAACAATATTACGCTTAATTTTAGGACATGGTTATATGTTCACATGGACTATCACAACCTGACATCTATGGTGACGTGATTTACAAGCTTTGTAAGATCCCCGATCACGTCCATACAATGTTTATGAAACGTGTTAAAAGGTTTACCAAATGGGTTATGACCCAGTCATTTTGCAACTCACTGCATGTTTAGTGGTTGACTCATTTACAGATCGTCACTATGCTTTCCTCTTTGTGCGATGACCGGACAGATGGTAGACCCTATGATAACGTCTACCTCAATCCAGACTGGACGGTAGTATTTAATCTTGGTCCCCAATCTTGTCTTGTCGTGCTTTTAATGTGTATTTCTCTTGTTGTTCTGGCTTCTGCCAAGTCATTAAGTACCTGCTTTGTGACTTGCTATGCTTTGTTTTTATTCATATATACATGATCATCGGTGTGGTATACGTATATTGCCTATTATTAATGCTGCCGAGCTTGTTAGATAATATAATATGGTGGGATTTCTGTCGTTATACTGTCCTTTTTTATTGGGATGGCAATAGGGTAAGTGTGAGATCTGGTGCACCCTAGAACCTGTTTAAAAACTTCAGCGGCATTTGTTCCACTGATCTTTCCAAGGCAATAGCACTATTGTCAGCCATTGTATGTTTATATTTTTACATATCTTGTTTCTTATTTATCTTTCTACTGTATTCTTTTGTATTAATACGCGTTTATATTTGTGTTGTCCTTGAATGATACATTTCCTGTTGGACTTTTATATTTACTGTTTTGTGTTCATTGCTAGGATAAAGCTTGTTGGTTAATGCAGAAAATTAGAATTGGGGAAGTGATTATAAAAACGTGAAGTTCCAGCGAACACAAGAAAACTATCTAGGTTCATTGCAATGTTTGTATGTGTATCTTTTAAATAATATATGCATTATACATTTAAGAACCCAGTTGTTCCAACAAACTCAATAACTGTGACGAGTACGGCGGGAAGGCTATGTGTACGGACAAATCGTACGAGGCATGGGCAAAGAACCATTGTTTTGAGTATTGCGGGTATTGCACTAAAGTTCATATGGTGACAGGCGCCACCTTATCAAATAATCAAACGTAAGCTTCAATATTTTTAGAATAGGATTTATCATATATGATTTGTTTTTAGTTTAAAGACATAAACAGTCGTACTAAAACAAAAATCGCTTGAAGCTGTGACTAAGAAATATTCCACTTACTGCAGCAAGTGTTTACCACCTGTTAAGTAGATAGAAAACAAATGTTTCCACACGTATTGACTTTTTACCTGTGGTTATCAGTTTTCTGCATACCATGATACTATATGGTACTTTTCAAACTTTCTGTTTGCAGAAAATGTGCGCATGCTTCATTGACATGATACCTGTATGCTATATGTTTTCAGATGTCCGGATTGGATTCTTCCGAACGAATGTACGCTTGTGTCCATTTCCGGAAGTTGCTGCCCACTTCCACAGTGTCCACAAGGTTATATGCTGACAGTGAAAACTCCAAATGAAATCAACTAGTACATACTATTCGCGGCTATTGTATTTCAGTCAGTCATGATACAGATAAACCAAAATATGAAATGTATAAATGCATGATAGGAGCTCTAGATGTTATGCAGTCATTATCAGTTATATAGGCAATGTAACTATTTAACTTGCTGTTCAGTTGCTTATCAAGTGTTGTGTAATTTACATGTATACTGTTTGTAGTATATATATATATATATATATGTTTTTATATGTAGTTGGTGTTTAAATATATCTGCCTGTTTGGAAAAGATTGGAAAAGATTGACATCTGTGTGTTATATGTTAAGCTACTACAACTGTATTTATAAAAACAAAAAACATGAATAACAACAAGTTGAATGCGGTATGCTGACCTCACGGCTGACCTTACGTTCTCTGTTAGAACTTCCTTGTTTAGCCTTAATTAATAGTATACTACACGGGAAAATACTAAACTCTACTTGCAAAAATAATTCATAATGGAAGCAACACGGATGCGATTAATACCGATTTGTCGAAATGTATTAAGTATGTTTCTTGCGTAAAAGATACGGTCATGGGTGATGGAAAGCCTGATCTTACACATGGGGGGAGATAGAAAAACGTTAGTAGTCGCTGTAAATGATATGCAAGAAAAAGAATCAATCATGGATATCCTGTTCAGATAGGGAAATTCCAGAGCCTCAGTTCCGATAAAACAGTTATACCTCGTGTTGGAATTCCCGATCTTCACCGGATACCCATGAAAGATTTTTATAGTGCTTTATATGTATAGTTATACAACTGTCAAGCAATGTTTCTTTGTTATAATTAATACACGTGTCAGACAAGGTTCCCCATATTTACCACATATGTGTTTCATTCTTGTGAGTTTTAAATTAGGATCATATGTACAGCATAATTATGTTGTACACATGCATCGCGTATATGTATTATGTAAAACACGGAGCGCATGTTCTTTCTTTTCAAAAGAAAGTGAAAATGTGTTGTATAATTTATATTTTAAACTAAATACCGACACAGACTACATAATAATAATGTTAATGGAAACGTAATGAAACATAGCAATACATTTAATTAATCGTGTACAGTAGGATGATATATCTTTAGACAAACGTATCTATCCATTTGTTCTTTGTAACAAAAATCTTTAAACAACAGCTGTTATAGTACCCCTTAATTCATTTCACCGCAGTAATATTGAAATATGCACACATTTTTATTCGTTTTATGCACCTATATGTATTACATAATATTATGTAATTAAAATATATGTATTGCACACGTGTTACTTTCAGGAAAAACATTTGCACGTGGTTAAAAAATCTTCGTTTGTCATAAACAATGTTAACTTTAAACAGTTTCTGTAATTATCCTTTAATAAAAAAAATGTGTTTTTAATTTACACTTGCATGTGCATTTGACTTTTTTTTTAAAAAACGCTTTAAATTAATTGTGTCGCCATTAACTATCGTTGATTGGTTTTGTACATACTTCAATGTTTACAATAGTGTTAGTTATTGTTTGACCGACCACCAATGTGTTCTAAGTACATTATATTCATTCTTCTTGATCTGTTCGGTTGCTAAACAAAATTCCAAGCAGTAGAAGTTTCGACGTTATTTAAAATTGTAAATCACAATATCAGTCATAATATATATCATATAACTATTGCTCTCGCCCAGAGGTGCTCCATTCTTTCCTCGTAATAGGTTCCCGTGAGTCAGAAAATGATACCGATATATGATGTAACTTGATAGCAAACCAGATGTATTTACGATCATAGCGTGTTCCGTTTGATATATGTCAATTGTATCCTAGCTAAATGTTTGTCATTTCTTTTACATGTGTCTAATAATTATCTGCTTAGTGCGTATTTTTAAATAAAATTATTCAAAAAGAATATTTGAATTTGTTTTGTGTTAAATATGCCCGCCGTCTATAAAAGTAATATTTCTGTAACTGCTTTACAAGGAATTTTATAATATTAAATACGATATAGTATTTTAATGTTTAATCATAATTATATAATAATACATTTCATAACGGATCTGTTAATGTCTAACACTATTACTACAATACTACTAACATATTCATAATCTCTACCATTGAAATAAGTGAATACTACACTACTACTAACATCTTCACAATCTCTACAATTGAAATAAGTGGATACTACAATACTACTAACATCTTCACAATCTCTACCATTAAATTAAGTGGATACTAAAATATACTAACATCTTCACAATATCTTCCATTGAATTAAGTGGCTACTACAATACTACTAACATATTCACAATCTTTACCATTGAAATAAGTGGCTACTACAATACTACTAACATATTCACAATATCTACCATTGAAATAAGTGGATACTACAATACTACTAACATATTCACAATCTTTACCATTGAAATAAGTGGCTACTACAATACTAATAAAATATTCACAATATCCACCATTGAAATAAGTGGCTACTACAAAACTACTAACATATTCACAATATTTACCATTGAAATAAGTGGCTACTACAATACTACTAACATATTCACAATATCCACCATTGAAATAAGTGGATACTACAATACTACTAACATCTTCACAATCTCTACCATTGAAATAAGTGGATACTACAATACTACTAACATCTTCACAATCTCTTCCATTCAATTAAGTGGCTACTACAATACTACAAACATCTTCACAATCTCTACCATTGAAATAAGTGGATACTACAATACTACTAACATCTTCACAATCTCTTCCATTGAATTAAGTGGCTACTACAATACTACAAACATCTTCACAATCTCTACCATTGAATAAAGTGGATACTACAATACTACTAACATCTTCACAATCTCTACCACTGAATTAAGTGGATACTAAAATATACTAACATTTTCACAATCTCTTCCATTGAATTAAGTGGCTACTACAATACTACAAACATCTTCACAATCTCTACCATTGAAATAAGTGGATACTACAATACTACTAACATCTTCACAATCTCTACCATTGAATTAAGTGGCTACTACAATACTACTAACATCTTCACAATCTCTTCCATTGAATTAAGTGGCTACTACAATACTACAAACATCTTCACAATCTCTACCATTGAATTAAGTGGCTACTACAATACTACTAACATCTTCAAAATCTCTACCACTGAATTAAGTGGATACTAAAATATACTAACATTTTCACAATCTCTTCCATTGAATTAAGTGGCTACTACAATACTACAAACATCTTCACAATCTCTACCATTGAATTAAGTGGCTACTACAATACTACTAACATCTTCACAATCTCTACCATTGAATTAAGTGGCTACTACAATACTACAAACATCTTCACAATCTCTACCATTGAAATAAGTGGATACTACAATACTACTAACATCTTCACAATCTCTACCATTGAATAAAGTGGATACTACAATACTACTAACATCTTCACAATCTCTACCACTGAATTAAGTGGATACTAAAATATACTAACATTTTCACAATCTCTTCCATTGAATTAAGTGGCTACTACAATACTACAAACATCTTCACAATCTCTACCATTGAAATAAGTGGATACTACATTACTACTAACATCTTCATAATCTCTTCCATTGATTTAAGTGGCTACTACAATACTACAAACATCTTCACAATAGCTACCATTGAATAAAGTGGATACTACAATACTACTAACATCTTCACAATCTCTACCACTGAATTAAGTGGATACTAAAATATACTAACATTTTCACAATCTCTTCCATTGAATTAAGTGGCTACTACAATACTACAAACATCTTCACAATCTCTACCATTGAAATAAGTGGATACTACATTACTACTAACATCTTAATAATCTCTTCCATTGAATTAAGAGGCTACTACAATACTACTAACATATTCACAATCTCTACCATTGAATTAAGTGGATACTAAAATATACTAACATCTTCACAATATCTTCCATTGAATTAAGTGGCTACTACAATACTACAAACATCTTCACAATCTCTTCTATTGAATTAAGTGGATACTACAATACTGCTAACATCTTCACAATCTCTACCAATGAAATAAGTGGATAAAACAATACTACAAACATCTTCACAATCTCTACCATTGAATAAGGTGGATACTACAATACTACTAACATCTTCACAATCTCTACCATTGAAATAGGTGGATACTACAATACTTCTAACATCTTCACAATCTCTACCATTGAATTAAGTGGATACTAAAATATACTAATATCTTCACAATCTCTTCCATTGAATTAAGTGGCTACTACAATACTATAAACATCTTCACAATCTCTTCCATTGAATTAAGTGGATACTACAATACTACTTACATCTTCACAATCTCTACCAATGAAATAAGTGGATAAAACAATACTACAAACATCTACACAATCTCTACCATTGAAATAAGTGCATACTACAATACTACTAACATCTTCACAATCTCCAGCATTGAAATAAGTGAATACTACAATACTACTAACTTCCTCGCAATCTCTTCCATTGAATTAAATGGCTACTACAATACTACTAACATATTCACAATCTCTACCATTGAATTAAATGGCTACTATAATACTACTAACATATTCACAATCTCTACCATTGAATTAAGTGGATACTAAGATATACTACCATCTCCACAATCTCTTCCATTGAATTAAGTGGCTACTACAATACTACTAACATCTTCACAATCTCTACCATTGAATTAAGTGGCTACTACAATACGACTAACATCTTCACAATCTATACCATTGAAATAAGTGGATACTACAATACTACTAACATCTTCACAATCTCTACCATTGAAGTAAGTGGATACTAAAATATACTAATATCTTCACAATCTCTACCATTGAATTTAGTGGATATTAAAATATACTAACAACTCCACAATCTCTTCCATTGAATTAAGTGGCTACTACAATACTACTAACATCTTCACAATCTCTACCATTGAAATAAGTGGATACTACAATACTCCTAATATCTTCACAATCTTTACCATTGAATTAAGTGAATACTAAAATATACTAACATCTTCACAATCTCTACCATTGAATTAAGTGGATACTAAAATATACTAACATCTCCACAATCTCTTCCATTGAATTAAGTGGCTACTACAATACTACTAACATCTTCACAATCTCCACCATTATATTAAGTCGAAACTACAATACTACTTACATCTTCACAATCTCTGCCATTGAAATAAGTTGATACTACAATACTACTAACACCTTCATAATTTATACCATTGAATTAAGTGGATACTAAAATATACTAACATCTTCACAATCTCTTCCATTGAATTAAGAGGCTACTACAATACTACTAACATATTCACAATCTCTACCATTGAATTAAGTGGATACTAAAATATACTAACATCTTCACAATATCTTCCCTTGAATAAAGTGGCTACAACAATACTACAAACATCTTCACAATCTCTTCTATTGAATTAAGTGGATACTACAATACTGCTAACATCTTCACAATCTCTACCAATGAAATAAGTGGATAAAACAATACTACAAACATCTTCACAATCTCTACCATTGAATTAAGTGGATACTACAATACTACTAACATCTTCACAATCTCTACCATTGAAATAGGTGGATACTACAATACTACTAACATCTTCACAATCTCTACAATTGAATTAAGTGGATACTAAAATATACTAACATCTTCACAATCTCTTCCATTGAATTAAGTGGCTACTACAATACTATAAACATCTTCACAATCTCTTCCATTGAATTAAGTGGATACTACAATACTACTAACATCTTCACAATCTCTACCAATGAAATAAGTGTATAAAACAATACTACAAACATCTTCACAATCTCTACCATTGAATTAAGTGCATACTACATTACTACTAACATCTTCACAATCTCCAGCATTATAATAAGTGAATACTACAATACTACTAACTTCATCACAATCTCTTCCATTGAATTAAATGGCTACTACAATACTACTAACATATTCACAATCTCTACCATTGAATTAAATGGTTACTATAATACTACTAACATATTCACAATATTTACCATTGAATTAAGTGGATACTAAGATATACTAACATCTTCACAATCTCTTCGATGGAATTTAGTGGCTACTACAATACTACTAACATCTTCACAATCTCTACCATTGAATAAAGTGGATACTTCACTACTACTAATATCCTCACACATCTTCACAATCTCTACCATTGAATTAAGTGGATTCTAAAATATACTACCATCTCCACAATCTCTTCCATTGAATTAAGTGGCTACTACAATACTACTAACATCTTTACAATCTCTACCATTGAATTAAGTGGCTACTACAATACGACTAACATCTTCACAATCTCTACCATTGAAATAAGTGGATACTACAATACTACTAACATCTTCACAATCTCTACCATTGAAGTAAGTGGATACTAAAATATACTAATATCTTCACAATCTCTACCATTGAATTTAGTGGATACTAAAATATACTAACAAATCCACAATCTCTTCAATTGAATTAAGTGGCTACTACAATACTACTTACATCTTCACAATCTCTACCATTGAAATAAGTGGATACTACAATACTCCTAATATCTTCACAATCTCTACCATTGAATTAAGTGAATACTAAAATATACTAACATCTTCACAATCTCTACCATTGAATTAAGTGGATATTAAAATATACTAACATCTCCACAATCTCTTCCATTGAATTAAGTGGCTACTACAATACTACTAACATCTTCACAATCTCCACCATTGAATTAAGTGGATACTACAATACTACTAACATCTTCACAATCTCTACCATTGAAATAAGTGGATACTACAATACTACTAACATCTCCACAATCTCTTCCATTGAATTAAGTGGCTACTACAATACTACTAACATCTTCACAATCTTTACCATTGAAATAAGTGGATACTACAATACTACTAACATCTTCACAATCTCTACCATTGAATTAAGTGGATACTACAATAATACTAATATCTTTACACATCTTCACAATCTCTACCATTGAATTAAGTTGATACTACAATACTACTAACATCTTCACAATCTCTACTATTGAATTAAGTGGATACTGCAATACTACTAACGACTCAACAATATCTACCATTGAATTAAGTGGATACTAAAATATACTAACATCTTCACAATATCTACCATTGAATTAAGTGGATACTACAACACTACTAATATCTTTACACATCTTCACAATCTCTACCATTGAAATAAGTGGATACTACAATACTACTAACATCTTCACAATCTCTACCATTGAATTAAGTTGATACTACAATACTACTAATATCTTCACAGTCTCTACCATTGAAATAAGTGGATACTACAATACTAATAATATCTTTACACATCTTCACAATCTCTACCATTGAAATAAGTGGATACTGCAATACTACTAACATCTTCACAATCTCTACCATTGAAATAAGTGGATACTACAATACTAATAACTTCTTCACAATCTCGACCATTGAATTAAGTGGATACTGCAATACTACTAATATCTTTACACATCTTCACAATCTCTACCATTGAAATAAGTGGATACTGCAATACTACTAACATCTTCACAACCTCTACCATTGAAATAAGTGGATACTGCAATACTACTAACATCTTCACAACCTCTACCATTGAAATAAGTGGATACTACACTACTACTAAAATCTTCACAATCTCTACCATTGAATTAAGTTGATACTACAATACTACTAACATCTTCACAATCTCTACTATTGAAATAAGTGGATACTACAATACTACTAACATCTTCACAATCTCTACCATTGAATTAAGTTGATACTACAATACTACTAACATCTTCACAATCTCTACTATTGAATTAAGTTGATACTACAATACTACTAACATCTTCACAATCTCTACTATTGAATTAAGTGGATACTGCAATACTACTAACATCTTCACAATCTCTACCATTGAAATAAGTGGATACTACAATACTACTAACATCTTCACAATCTCTACCATTGAATTAAGTTGATACTACAATACTACTAACATCTTCACAATCTCTACTATTGAATTAAGTGGATACTGCAATACTACTAACATCTTCACAATCTCTACCATTGAAATAAGTGGATACTACAATACTACTAACATCTTCACAATCTCTACCATTGAAATAAGTGAATACTACAATACTACTAACATCTTCACAATCTCTAACATTGAAATAAGTGAATACTACAATACTACTAACATCTTCACAATCTCTACCATTGAAATAAGTGGATACTACAATACTGCTAACATCTTCACAATCTCTACCATTGAATTAAGTGGATACTACAATACTACTAGCATCTTCACAATCTCTACCATTGAATTAAGTGGATACTGCAATACTACAAACATTTTCACAATCTCTACCATTGAATTAAGTGGATACTACAATACTACTAACATCTTCACACATCTTCACAATCTCTATCATTGAATTAAGTGGAAACTACAATACTACTAACATCTTCACAATCTCTATCATTGAATTAAGTGGAAACTACAATACTACTAACATCTTCACAATCTCTACCATTGAAATAAGTGGATACTACAATACTACTAACATCTTCACAATCTCTACCATTGAAATAAGTGGATACTACAATACTACTAACATCTTCACAATCTCTACCATTGAAATAAGTGGATACTACAATACTACAAACATCTTCAAAATAACTACCATTGAATTAAGTGGATACTACAATACTACTAATATCTTCACACATCTTCACAATCTCTATCATTGAATTAAGTGAAAACTACAATACTACTAACATCTTCACAATCTCTACCATTGAATTAAGTGGAAACTACAATACTACTAACATCTTCACAATCTCTACCATTGAATTAAGTGGATACTACAATACTACTAACATCTTCACAATCTCTACCATTGAATTAAGTGGATACTACAATACTACAAACATCTTCACAATAACTACCATTGAATTAAGTGGATACTACTATACTACTAATATCTTCACACATCTTCACAATCTCTACAATTGAAATAAGTGGATACTACAATACTCTAACATCTTCTCAATCTCTACCATTGAGTTAAGTGGCTACTACAATACTACTAACATCTTCACAATCTCTACCATTGAAATAAGTGAATACTACAATACTACTAACAACTTCGCAATCTCTTCCATTGAAATAAGTGGATACTACAATACTACTAACATCTTCACAATCTCTTCCATTGAAATAAGTGGATACTACAATACTACTAACATCTTCACAATCTCTACCATTGAAATAAGTGGATACTACAATACTACAAACATCTTCATAATAACTACCATTGAATTAAGTGGATACTACTATACTACTAATATCTTCACACATCTTCACAATCACTACAATTGAAATAAGTGGATACTACAATACTCTAACATCTTCACAATCTCTACCATTGAATTAAGTGGATACTACTATACTACTAATATATTCACACATCTTCACAATCTCTACCATTGAATTAAGTGGCTACTACAATACTACTAACATCTTCACAATCTCTACCATTGAAAAAAGTGAATACTACAATACTACTAACATCTTCGCAATCTCTACCATTGAATTAAGTGGATACTACAATACTACTAGCATCTTCACAATCTCTACCATTGAATTAAGTGGATACTGCAATACTACAAACATCTTCACAATCTCTACCATTGAATTAAGTGGAAACTACTATACTACTAATATCTTCACACATCTTCACAATCTCTACCATTGAATTAAGTGGCTACTACAATACTACTAACAGCTTCACAATCTCTACAATTGACTTAAGTGGAAACTACAATACTACTAACATCTTCACAATCTCTACCATTGAAATACATGGATACTACAATACTACTAACATCTTCACAATCTCTACCATTGAAATAAGTGGATACAACAATACTACTAACATCTTCACACATATCTAACATTGAATTAAATGGATACTACAATACTACTAACATCTTCACAAACTCTAACATTGAATTAAGTGGAAACTACAATACTACTAACATGTTCACAATCTCTACCATTGAAATAAGTGGATACTACAATACTAATAACATCTTCACAATATCCACCATTGAATTAAGTGTATACTACACTGCTACTAACATCTTCACAATCTCTAACATTGAATTAAATGGATACTACAATACTACTTATATCTTCACAATCTTTACCATTGAAATAAGTGGATACTACAATACTACTAACATCTTCACAATCTCTTCCATTGACATAAGTGGAAACTACAATACTACTTACATCTTCACAATTTCTACCATTGACATAAGTGGATACTACAGTACTTCTAACATCTTCACAATCTCTACCATTGAAGTAAGTGGCTACTACAATACTAGTAACATCTTCACAATCCCTACCATTGAATTAAGTGGATACTACAATACTACTAACATCTTCACAATGTCTACCATTGAAATAAGTGAACCTCTACCGATCAATAAATGGAGAAAAGAAAAGGTAACTTGGTATGTACTTTACCGTATATGATTGATAAAAACGTGAAGCCGACCAGCAGAAGGGTACTAGCCGGAAGAGAGATAACGAACCAAATATGGAGAATTGCTTTGCTTTTAATTTACAGTAGCCATTTCCTTAAAACAATCAATAGCAATAAAAATAAATAATAATGCGTTGACATTTCATTATTATTATGGGAGTTATTTGTAATGCTCACTGACTCCGTATATACAGACAACTACGCCATGATATTTAAAAGTAAGGTTCAAATTCGCTAAGCAATCAGATCACGGCAATATCAACACTTAAACTGTCCAATGACAACACAGAACGGTAAATCCGCTGAATTTATTCCGCTGTCTGCTATGTTCGCCGTTGGAAACATAAATACGGAAAAGTGGATCTTTTGGAACCAACAAACACAAACAAGAGAGAGAAGTAGCAAACTCGATTTTATTGAGGATGTTCATGAGACGTAATATATTATGCAACAACCAACCACTAGCACCGGCTTAATCGATATTCTATGTTAAAGCCGATTGGGCTTGATGTACCCAAAGGACCAGTAAGTAATAACGCAACTGAATTGAAGTCGGGGCAACTTTTTATAGCCGCCACAAAGCAATAAACAAACGTTGGAAGCAACAAACACAAACAAGAGAGAAAATTAGAATACTCGGTTTTATTGAGTTTGTTCATGAGAGGTTATATAATTTGCAACTCCTTTCAAGCCCCTTGCTCCGGCTCAAGCGTTATACTACTTTAAAACCACAAAGAGTCGGCTTTATGATCCCAGAGGATCAGTTAGTAACAAGCTACTAATTTGTAGTCTGGGCGACTTGTTTTAAAGCCGCCACACAGCACTAAACAAACGCTTGTGTGAATGTCAATAAATACTGAAAAGGGGATCCCTTGGAAACAACAAACACAAACAAAAGATAAAAGTAACACGCCCCCTAGCACCGGCTTAAGTTGTATTCTACTTTGAAAACACAAGGTTCCTACAGCCGCCACACAGCACTAAACACACGCTAGTGTGAATGTCAATACAGACTGAAGGAGGATCCCTTAGAAGCAACAAACACAAACCAGAGAGGTAAGTAGCAGACTCGGTTTTACTGAGTCTTTTCTTGAGAAGTAATACAATTTGCAACACCTCTCACGACCTCTAGCATCGGCTTAAGGGGTATTCTACTTTAAAGTCAAAAATATTGCATTTAATGATATTATAGACCAGTAATTAATAGAACTACAGATGTTTAGTCAGGGCGACTTTTTACAGCCGCCACACAGCACTAAATAAACGCTTGTCATATTTCGAAGACATATCTGAAACACTTACTAATATAATATGTATGCCTTGCTTCCTTACCTAACTAGACTATTGGAAGATAAAACGAAACATTCGAATCCTGTGACATAGACTGTAGTTAATGAAACCCCTCCAAAAAAGGCAATGGAGCACTGCAGATTGTC
Organism: Cyrtodaria siliqua; assembly: GCA_037043455.1. Taxonomy (NCBI): domain Eukaryota; kingdom Metazoa; phylum Mollusca; class Bivalvia; order Adapedonta; family Hiatellidae; genus Cyrtodaria; species Cyrtodaria siliqua. Next base: position 83,048 of record JAWPHD010004864.1, on the reverse strand, counting down.
ATGAATTCCTCAAAAACACGCAGAAATATACATCATTTTTAACGGTTATGCGATTCAAGACATGTTATCATCCAAAATACAGCATAATGAGACATAGATAATGTAAGCGCAAGGATTAGTCAATGTTTGTTTGTATTTCCTAATCAAGGCTGTGACAATGCACGAAAAGTAATGAGTTTCCGCGAATCCTTTGAAAACGACTTGTGAAGCGAAAACTTTGAACAAGACAAAAGTATGAACATATCATCATCTAAAATGGCTTAGTAACATAATATAAAATAACATGTATATTAAATAACCCAAGAAAAATCCACCGTGCTAAAATGTTCAACATTCAACAATAACACAGTGGTGGGTGGGGAAATTGTATATTCATTTAAACACATCTAGTACGTTACTTTGTACTACATTATAATGATTAATACTCGTAATTAATTAGTATACATAACGGGTCCTACTAACACTCGCGTTTAATTGGATTGAAAATAGGGTAAGAGTGGAGTTTGGTGCCACTGACAGTTCCAAGTGTGAGCTTGTGGATACGACAACGCTTTCTGCCGGGGATCGTGGTTTATTAAGAGTAGATTCAACACAAAACGAATACTTAATATACAAGACTCGGAACATAAACAAACAAGACAAATACGATACAAAACCCACAAGGCGGTATTTCATCATTTTAAACATAATATATATATATATATACATAGATCTACATAACGTGTACATATAAATCCATGGAAATATAAAGGCGATTTTATTGATGAATTTTCAACCAATTTCAACTGCGTAATTTACGAACAAAACAAAGGCTATACAGACATCCAAGACCGGCAAGCAACTCTACACACTGATGGCATTACGAAGCAATAATTACTTTGAATATCGTAACGTAAATGAAAGAGAAGTTAAATTTTCAAAAAAAGTACACTCTCGATTTAAAGACGCAAAATGGCGAAAACTGTAGAAAAAAGAAAATCAACACGGCTATCGAGCGTATTTTCGCCGCTAAAACCCAAGTTAAAGTATGAATTCCATAATTTCTTTCAATAAATTCAAAGCAATACATCAGATTTAAATAACTAACCTCGATATTTGAAATAGATCGTGAAGTAGTATGTTAATAATTCAGGTTTATGTCAACATCAACTCATTTCAGGATAATCGATCGCGTCAAAAATGGCCACCGCGCACCTGTTACCCTGGCAGGTACCCTGTTGTTTACCGCAGAATAATCAGGGAACCAGCTTATTGACCATTCGACGGATAAATCGGGAATTGACAAGGGGCGTATAGGGTGTTTCAAATCCAGTGTACATATAAATACATGATATAAACAATGTCTTACCAGACTCGAAGTAGAGATCGTAGTATCTAAGAAGGCTTTCTATCACTCACGTGATAGAACAAAGATACGTTTACATGTATCACTACAATACCATTTGACAGTGTAAGGTGTTGTTTGTCAGTCAGTCAGAGGAAAAGTGCGGAGAATTGATTAGTTTGGCTGGAATTGGTGTTAGGAACCAGCATGCAATATAATCGCCGACTGACTCAATCACTCATGACGAATATATATTTATCAACATACACCGATTGGACATTATAAGCCAGTAAAGGCAAACATTGGAACCAGTACATTAGGTTAGCATCCACCAATACTACAATACTAATACTACAAGGCAAAATACAAGACCTGGGTCACACAAGTATAAATTGAAATGTCTCATTCTTCTATTATATTTCGTGTACTGGTTGTTTAAAATGCATGTTTTGGAATGACCGTATTCTATGAATGCTATTTCACTAGGGAAATAAAAGGTAAATAAATAGCATTTAAACATATCCTTAGACGAATCTGTAAGTTTTCTTCAACGCATTTTTTATTTCTTTAATGTGTTTTTTTTTATTGTAAATAGATACATGTATAATACAAGAACAAAGAACGGTTCAAAATCCTAATCAACTCAAATTCCTCACTGTCGGATAAGAACATTGGAGTAGCAGAGCTTAACGTATGAAGGGAGATAACTAATGTTAAAACGTATGATCAGACAGGTGTGTGGGTATTTCCCCTGTGCTGTAAAATCAAGGCATTGTGGATAAAATAGATAATGAGGGTATTCAAGAGAAAATATAGAGATTCCTTATGATTCTTTATGGAATTGGATTATATTACGGTTTGCTGATCAAGGAATACTTTAGCATGCAGATATATTATAATTAGAACAATATCAATTTTAATCTGGTAAACTATAGCACCTGTTTTAGTGAGGTTTAGCTGAGATATAGCAATATATCTGACCAGAATATGTTTAAGGACCGCCAGAATATTTCTCCATAGGCTTACCATTGGAAATGACTACATATCATTTCAAACGGTTAAACAGAATGTGAAAGCAATGTTGCATTAAACTGGACATTTTCAGGTCTTCTGCATTAGATAAAGAAAAGGAAATGTTGATTAACTAAAAAGAGTCCGAGATTTTTTATAATTTCTAAAAAATATTAATTTGCTCCAAAACAACAATACTAAACGTTTTAGATTTTTCTGTCAGTTTATTCTTAACTTTTAATCACTACCAATGGAACTATGGACGATAAGTTTTCATTTCCCACGAAATCGCTTAACCTTTGACAGTTTAAATGCATACACCGAACAGTTTCTAAAAACGCTGAATTTTTATCCCATTCAAAACGAAGTAAATTTTCAAGACCTAGTTGCATATTTGGCACTGCACTGTTATCTGTAGAGTAGTTCTAAAGAAATGGTGACAGATATTTGTTAAGGAATCAATAGTCATGAAAATAAGACGAAATAAAAAAATTGAAATAAGCAGTTTAATGAAATTTCAAAATCTCAATAAATGTTTCTAAATGAATACCGAAACACGAAACAGTAAGAACGACGTTGCTAAGGTCAAACAAAAACATTCCCTTGAAGACTGACATTGAAACCGGTTGGGAATATTAGAAAAAGAAATGTATATGCATAGTGTATGTTATTTATGTTAAATCGTGATTGTAGTGTATTATAAGTTATTTAATTTCAAAAGGATTCAGGCATTATTTCTCAATTTCAAGTATATAAATTATGAATGTATATATATATATATATACAAAACCAAGCAATTGTATATATTATCATGGAATATATCTAACATATTTCAATTAACTTTTGATTATTTATAATCCTTTTTAGATAAATAAATACTGAAAATGGGATCCCTTGGAAGCAACAAACAAAAACAAGAGATATAAGTAGCAGACTCGGTTTTATTGAGTCTGTTCATGAGAGGTGTTGAGAGGTAATGTAAAGTACAAACCTCTCACACCTCCTAGCACAGGCTTAAGCGATATTCTACTTTAAAGCCACAAATATCGGGCTTGATGATCCGAAAGGACCAGTAAGTAATAACACTACTGACTTGTAGTCGGCGCGAATGTGTGAATGTCAATAAATACTGAAAAGTGGATCCCTTGGAAGCGACAAACACAAACAAGAGTAAAAATAAACCCATGTTAATAGCGACAATTTCACTCTCCGAGACCAAAACTTATTAAATTCTTTGTTTTACATAATTAAACTAGCAAAAAAGTAAAACCCGGGTAAAGTACAAGTGTAAAGGAGTAGCCAAGTGTGTAGCGCGCATAAAAATTTGAAAATCAAATGTAAATTATTATACTGAATCTGGTCCGATATAAACGTATTAAATACAACTGATATATTCTGACTACACACACATTGATACAAGGAATATGTTCGCATAATATACATAAATAAGACCCATTATCATTATACTGTTTGTTCTATTAGCAGGTTTGGGAACATAACCTAACGATATCTTTTTGAGGAGAATAAATGTATCAATTGACCTAAAGCATTTATGTTATCAATATTTATTTTTCTAGCTCGCTTTATCAAACTTTCAGCTCTTATCGAACGATTGACATTTAAATGTAACAGTGTAACCCTCTATTCTATATAGCAAACATCATAAGTTGTTTCAATGTTCTATGGTACAAACGTAGATACAAATATCGAACTGGAATTGTAGCATTGACAGAACTCAGTCGTCTAAAACACGCATTTAAAATAAACAACAAATGAAAGAATACATACATTGACAACACGGGCACATTAACCGCTTTGAAAGGGTCAGTGGAACAAAGCCCGCTGAGGGTGATAAACCCATGTTCTAGGGTTCAAGAAAACGCCACTCTTACTCTGTTGTCATTACAATTAAACTGAACAGTGCAAATAAATAAATCCCCGCCAGGCTGTATCCCAAAAATAGGTATAATAAGTAAAACACAAAACTGACCTTGTGTATATATGAACATAAATAAACCTAGGGAGTAACAATGTAAGGGCAGTAGTAAGAGCTACACAAAATAATTCAATTCAATTGGATTGAATTGGGTTTAAAGGCGCACCAACACATGAAAGGTTATATGGCGCCTAACAGGCATGAACATGCCAGGCTCATCCTCCATGTACATCGAGATAAAATATGGAAAATGGGCCTAGAACCTTCTCACCCTGAACTGCAGAGTTGCTGCAAATTTTATCGTAGAAACTCCATTTACGCTTATGAGATATGTTTATTGTTTACACAATATAAACTATTAATGTCGCTGACTGCTAAATATATCATTGACCTGGCCATTCCCCTTTTATTGAGTGACCTGAGCAAAACGTAAAAGGTCACAAAAAACAAAGCATGCAAGATAATGATTCAAAGTAAGAACATTTTCAGAATTGTAAATGAATTAATTAAATAGAATTTATTTAAATTGGATGTGTTTTGTTTACTCAAAGGTTTTTTCTAAGCAAACATTAAGTTGCGAGAATAACCCAAGGTTTAACTTTTGCACATTGCACTTGGAAAAAGAGTATGAAAGGAGAACTTTGGAAATCGCCGAACACGATAAATTAAAAAAAATATTGCAATCTCTGTTTGATTGCGATTGTTTGATTGAAACTGGAAATATGCTAGTACCGTTCAATTCCTCTATATAGTTCCATGTTGAGCAGAACTTAATATTTAAAGTGTCAATAATACGAAAAATTGAGCCATCCCGAAGATGGTATGCATCTGACGGTGAACATAGAACCTTCAAAGTGGTATTTCCATACCATTCCATGACCAGCGGCGTATGGTCCCAGTCTCTAACAAAATGTTTTGCCCTTAACGAAAAAAATGGGCGAAATTAACAAAATTTAATTTGGAGCAGAGGTTATGAAGCCTGCGTATCACAAGTAACAGTCAAAAGACTAAATTAAAAAACAGGCAACATATCCGAAGGGTGATTAAACACTACTCAGTACCTTTAAAGTAAATACTTAGATGATTTTTCACACTATATACAACCTTACCACACAATATTATCAAAGACAGAAGAACTTATTGCTCTCATTCGAATTAACTTTCGCTAGAGAGAAAACTACATTTTATGCTTATTATAATATTAAAGCGTGTTTTAAGAACGGCAGTTTGGACAATTCCACTATATAAACTTTTCAAGAAGTTTGTGAAGCACATTTTCCTATTAAATAATATATTTATCAGGTATGGAATTACCTTTTATAAACAATTTGTCGGTATCCCTATGGGTACGAACTGTGCATATCTTGCCGCAGATTTGTTTTATAGTTCTATGGTTTCATGTTGAGTCATTCGCCAGATACTCAGACGTCTGCACTTGAAGCCTTTAATAACATCTACCCGCATCTGGATGATATATCGACCATTGACAACCTTCTCTTTTCTCCTACAGAAAGCTAAACTTTCTAAATTGTGTACTATTGATTGTATGAATATTGAGTTCTTCTCAACCCGGGGCTAGAGGGCGTGAGCGGTAGCTAGCATATTTCACTACCGCTCATGAACAGTCTCAATCAAACCGAGACTGCAATATTTCGTATGTGTCGTGCTCGGCCGCTTCTTTTCTGATAATGTCGCTTCTTTTCTTGATTTACATCTATCTATATATTGAAAATGGAGAAATATTTAGCGACCCGAGCAACGTTTTATGGGGTCTATGTTTCTCAACTTATCCGTTTTTCTGGAGCTTGTAGTCGAGTTGAGGTCATTAATATTCGTATTCTTTGTATGACTAAGAAGCTTCTCCATCAGCGGTACCGTTACAATAAACTTCGAAAATCATTTGCAAAATGCTATTATCGTAACCTTGATCTATTTTTAAATATAAAAGTAATTTAAGAAGTCTTCTGCGACAAGGACTATTACAACCTGACTTCTACATTGATGTGATTTACAAACTTCAGAACGTCTATGTTCATAATCACTATCAAACAATCTTTATTAAACTTGTTAAACAGTTTATTAAAAGAGGTTATAACCCTGTTATTTTGCAATGCATCGTATCTTTTGCTTGACCGATTTACAGTTAGCCACTATACCTTCCTCTTTCACTGTGCGAGGGCCGGATAGAGTGGGGACCCTATGATGATGTCTACCTAAATTCTTAAAGGACGGTAGCGTTTGAGGCTTGTCTTAAATCTTATCTTGTCGTACCCTTAACGGTGTGTTCTCTTATTGCTCTGACTTCTGCCAAATCATTGCGTACTGGCTTTGTTACTTTCTATGCATTTGCATTTTTGTATTCACATATGCATGATGTGTTATACGTATATTGCCTATAAATGCTGTCGTGTTTGTTAGAGAATATAGCCTGGCGAGGATTTCTCTATTTATACTATCCGGTTTTATTAGGACGAAAACGGGTAAAAGTGAGGTTTGGTGCACCCAATAACCTCGATTAAATACCCCCAGCTGCCATGTAACGCCACTGACCGTTACAAGGATGTACCTCTATTGTCAACCCTTTTGTGTGTATGATGTCGCATGCCTTGCTTCCTACTAACAGTGTAATAGTTGTTTGTTTTAATGCGTGTTTTTGTTTGACTGGGTTCTGTGAAAGCTGCAAATTCCTGTTCGATTTCAGAACAGTCAGTAGGCAATACGACCTTCTGGTTAGTTGAGACATTGTTGTTTTTTCCCCGACAGTGTGTTTAAGTGGTGACTTTAATACCGTTAAATATTCATTTACCCAACTCTGAAGTAATATTACTTGTTTCGAAACAAACATTAAAGGCATGAAAGAATGCCACAATAATTGCATGTGTATAGTGCATGTGCCTATGTTTAGCAGTATACATGTTTTGCGGTCAGTAAAACAATTCGTGATTGACGAAGCATCAAAGTTATCCAGTCAGTATTATTCACTTGTTACTTGTCACAATAGTGTTGTTTACGCTGTGTGGTGACCGTAATTAGTATGCCCGTAATCCAATCAATAGTTTATCTTTTCATCCCACAGGGATTGCATGCCATTCTCAGATCCAGTTTTAATCTTATATACCTTTTGTTCATAGCTTACATTCGCGGATTAAGTTTTTAACTTTAAAATTAAATGTCAACATCGACCTTCCGTGTCAATGTAGACTGCTCGGGAATAAAACATCAGCACCGTTAACTTGACTGAGTATGCCCATCATTTAGGAGCAGATCGAATATAATAGGGTCAATATTAGTAAGACCACAATTTTTTTCGGGTGGTAGCGTGATATCACAACACGACATCCCCGAAATTAATATAAGTTTAAGTCAAATGGCATGAAACTAATTGTTCAGAAAAAAATAATGTGAAACGTACAATATTAATGTTATGCAATAAAATACTTGTTCTTACAGAACAATGTTTGGAAGAATTATGTGAGTTTGAACCTCACGAGTAATATATACTCGGTAAAAAAAGTTTTGGAACAGGGTTTATAAATTCATATAAAAATAAAACTAGTAGACAGAATTTAATTATCTTTTTGTAGTAACCAAGCTCTACCCTAGCCGGTTATTTTGACACCAGAAACAATAAATTTCAAACAAGATTTGATGTTAAAAAAAATATCGCGAACACACAAAGGGTCTGTAAAAAATGTTGCAAAGTCCATAAAAAGTAACAGTTACAGACATTAGAGTAACCAATAAAAAGATTATTATTTTTTTGCAAACTTTCATTGTAAACGATACGTATTGTTGATCTATTGTTAATTATTATCAACTGAGATAATAAGGGATAATTATAAAATCCGTCAACTGGTTTTCTTTTTATGCGCCATTATATGCCCTGGTCCAAAACTTTTTTTACCGAGTATATATTGTACAGAAGTATTTGAATCATGTGCGAGTGTGTACGGTTATCTCCCTTGTACATTAAATAATATACTCACGTGTGTACGTGTACGACTAATCTCTATTGTACTGAGGTAATTGTATGACGTGTGGAAGTATGCGACTAATCTCCGTTGTACAGAGGTAAATAAAAGAAGTTTGAGCGTGTATGAGATATCTCTCTTATTCGGATGTAATTGAATGACGGGTGAGCGTGTACGAGTGTTCTCTCGCATCCAGAGGTAACTGAATCACATGAGGACGTATACGACTAATCTCCCTTGTACAGAGGTAGAAGTGTGAGAGTGTATGAGATATCTCTCTTATTCAAATGTATTTAAATGACGGGTGTGCGTGTACGACTAATCTCCTTTGTACAAAAGTAACAAAAACACGTGTTGATATGTACGACTAACAGAAACACGCGTGGACGTGAAGGACTAAATCTCCTTTGTACAAAAGTAACAGATACACTTGTGGACGTGTACGACTAATCTGCATTGAACAGAAGTAACAGAAACACATGCGGACGTGTACGACTAATCTCCCTTGAACAGAAGTAACAACAACACATGTGGACGTGTACGACTAATCTCACTTGTTCAGAGGTAATCCAAAGAAGCGTGAGAGAGTATGAGATATCTCTCTTGTTCAGATGTATTTAAATGACGGGTGAGCGTGTACGACTAATCTCCTTTGATCAAAAGTAACAAAAACACGTGTGGACTTGTACGACTAATCTCCATTTTAAAGAGGTAACATAAACACGCGTGGGTGTGAACGAATAATCTCCTTTGTACAAATTAAAGTAACAGAGACACGTGTGGACGTGTATGACTAATCTCCCTTTTACAGAAATAACAGAAACACGTGCGGACGTGTACGACTAATCTCGCTTTTACAGAAGTAACAGAAACACGTGCGGACGTGTACGACTAATATCCCTTTAACAGAAGTAACAGAAACACGTGCGGACATGTACGACTAATCTCCCTTTTACAGAAGTAACAGAAACACGTGTGGACGTGTACGACTAATCTCCCTTTTACAGAAGTTACAGAAACACGTGTGGACGTGTACGACTAATTTCCCTTGTACAGAAGTAACAGAGACACATGTGGACGTGTACTGCTAATCTCCTTTGTACAAAAGTAACAGAAACACGTGTGGACGTGTACGACTAATCGACCTTGTACAAAAGTAACAGAAACACGTGTGCACGTGTACGACTAATTTCTTTTCTACAGAAGTAACAGAAACACGTGTGGATGTGTACGATTCATATCCTTGGTGCAGAAGTAACAGAAACACGTGTGGACGTGTACGACTAATTTCCCGTGTACAGAAGTAGCAGAATCACGCGTGGACGAGCACGACTCATCTCACTTGTACAAAAGTAGCATAAACATGCATGGACATGTACGACTATTCTTCCTTGTACAGAGATAGCAGAAACGTGTGGACGTGTACGACTAATCTCTCGAGTACACAAGTAGCAGAAACACGCATCAACGCGCACGACTAATATCCCTTGTACAAAGGTAGCAGAAACAAGTGTGGACGTGTAGGACTAATCTCTCTTGTACAGAAGTAACAGAAGCACATGTAGACCTGTCGACTAATCTCCCTTGTACAGAAGTAGCAGAATCACGCGTCGACGAGCAGGACTCATCTCCCTTGTATAAAAGTAGCAGAAACACGCATTGACGTGCACAAATAATCTCCCTTGTACAGAGGTAGCAGAAACACGTGTGGACATGTACGACTTATCTCTTGTACAGAAGTAGCAGAATCACGCGTGGATGAGTACGACTAATCTCCCTTGTACACAAGTAGCAGAAGACGCATGGACGTGTACGACTATTTTCTCTTGTACAGAGGTAGCAGAGACAAACATGGACGTGTACGACTAATCTCTCTTGTACAAAAGTAGCAGAAACACGCATGGACGTGCACGACTAATCTTCCTTGTACAGAGGTAGCAGAGACAAACATGGACGTGTAGGACTAATCTCTCTTGTACACAAGTAGCAGAAAACGCATGGACGTGTACGACTTTTTTCTCTTGTACAGAGGTAGCAGAAACACGCGTGGACGAGTACGACTAATCTCCCCTTGTACAGAGGTAGCAGAAACACGCATGGACGTGTACGACTAATCTCCTCTGTACAGAGGTAGCAGAGACAAGCCGAAAAACGCGTGGACGTGTACGACTAATCTCTCTTGTACAAAAGTAGCAGAAACACGCATGGACGTGCACGACTAATCTCCCTTGTACAGAGGTAGCAGAAACACGTGTGGACGTGTACGACTAATCTCTATTGTACACAAGTAGCAGAAAACGCATGGACGTGTACGACTATTTTCTCTTGTACAGAGGTAGCAGAATCACGAATGGTCGTGTACGATTAAACTCTCTGGTACAGAGGTACCAGAGACAAACATGGACGTGTACGCCAAATCTCCCTTGTTCAGAGGTAGCAGAGACAAACATTGACTTGTACGACTAATCTCTCTTGTACAAAAGTAGCAGAAACACGCACGGATGTACACGACTAATTTCACTTGTACAGAGGTAGCGGAAACAAGTGTGGACGTGTATGACTAATCTCTCTTGTACACAAGTAGCAGAAAACGCATGGACGTGTACGACTATTTTCTCTTGTACATAGGTAAAAAAAACACGCATGGAAGTGTACGACTAATCACACATGTTCAGATGTAGCAGAAACACGCATCGACGTGTACGACTAATCTCTCTTGTACAGAGGTAGCAGAGACATACATGACGTGTAAGATGAATCTCCATTGTTCAGAGATAGCAGAGACAAACATGAACGTTAACGTCTAATTTCCCTTGTTCAGAGCTAGCAGAGACAAAAATGGACGTGCTTGCACGACTATTCTCCCTTGTACAGATGTAGCAGAAACACGTGTGGAAATGTACGACTAATCTCTCTTGTACACAAGTAGAAGAAAACGCATGGACGTGTAAGACTATTTTCTCTTGTACAGAGGTAGCAGAAACACGCATGGACGAGTACGACTAATCTCCCCTTATACAGAGGTAGCAGAAACACTCATGGAAGGGTACGACTAATCTCTCTTGTTCAGAGGTAGCAAAAACACATGTGGACGTGTACGACTAATCTCTCTTGTACACAAATAGCAGAAAACGCATGGACGTGTAACACTATTTTCTCTTGTACAGAGGTAGCAGAAACACGCATTGACGAGTACGACTACTCTCCCCATATACAGAGGTAGCAGAAACACGCATGGAAGGGTACGACTAATCTCTCTTGTTCAGAGGCAGCAGAAATACGCATCGACGTGTACGACTAATCTCTCTTGTACAGAGGTAGCAGAAACACGGGTGGACGTGTACGACTAATCTCCCCTTGTACAGAAGTAGCAGAAACACGCATGGAAGAGTACGACTAGTCTCCCCTTGTACAGAGGTAACAGAAACACGAATGAAAGAGTACGACTAATCTCTCTTGTTCAGAGGTAGCAGAAACACATATGGAAGAGTACGACTAATCTCTCTTGTTCAGAGGTAGCAGAAACACGTGTGGACGTGTACGACTAATATATCTTGTACAGAGGTAGCAGAATCACATATGGAAGAGTACGACTAATCTCTCTTGTTCAGAGGTAGCAGAAACACGCATAGACGAGTACGACTAATCCCCCCTTGTAAAGAGGTAAAAGAAACACGCGTGGAAGAGTACGACTAATCTCTCTTTTTCAGAGGTAGCAGAAACAGGCATCGACGTATATGGATATTTTCTCTTGTACAGAGGTAGCAGAGACAAACATGGACGTGTACGACTAATCTCTTTTGTACAAAAGTAGCAGAAACACGCCCTGAGGTGTACGACTAATCTCCCCTGTATATATGTAGCAGAAACACTCGTTGACGAACGCGACTAATCTCCGTTGTACAGAGGTAGCAAAAAACTTATGGAAATGTACGACTATTTTTCCTTGTACAGAGGTAACAGAAACACGTGTGGACGGGTACGACTAATCTCCCCTTGTACAGAGGTAGCAGAAACATGCAGGGAAGGGTACGACTATTTTCACTTGTACAGAGGTAGAAGAAGCAAGCATGGTCGTGTACGACTAATCTCTCTTGTACAGAGTTACCAGAGACAAGCATGGACGTGTACGACTAATCTCCCTTGTTCAGAATTACCAGAGACAAGCATGGACGTGTACGACTAATCTCCCTTGTTCAGAGGTAGCAGAGACATACATGGACGTGTAAGACTAATCTCCCTTTGTTGAGAGATAGAAGAGACAAACATGGACGTGTACGACTAATGTCCCTTGTTCAGAGCTAGCAGAGACAAAAATGGACGTTCACGACTAATCTCCCTTGTACAGAGGTAGAAGAAACAGGCGTGGACGTGTAGGACTAATCTCTCTCGTACACAAGTAGCAGAAAACGCATGGACGTGTACGACTATTTTTTCTTGTACAGAGGTAGCAGAAACACTCGTGGACGAGTACGACTAATCTCCCCTTGTACAGAGGTAGCAGAAACACACATGGAAGAGTACGACTAATCTCTCTTGTTCAGAGGTAGCAGTAATTAGTGTGGACATGTACGACTAATCTCTCTTCTACAGAGGTTGCAGAATCACCCATGGAAGAGTACGACTAATCTCTCTTTTTCAGAGGTAGCAGAAACACGTGTGGACGTGTACGACTAATCTCACTTGTACAGAGGTAGCAGAATCACGCAAGGAAGAGTACGACTAATCTCTCTTGTTCAGAGGTAGCAGAAACACGCATCGACGTTTACGACTAATCTCCCTTGTACAGAGGTATCAGAAACACGGGTGGACGTGTACGACTAATCTCTCTTGTACACAAGAAGCAGAAAACGCATGGACGTGTACGGTTATTTTCTCTTGTACAAAGGTAGCAGAAACACGCATGGACGAGTACGACTAATCTCCCCTTGTACAGAAGTAGCAGAAACACGCAAGAAAGAGTACGACTAATCTATGTTGTTCAGAAGTAGCAGAAACACGCGTGGACGAGTACGACTAATCTCCACTTCTACAGAAGTAGCAGAAACACGCATGAAAGAGTACGACTAATCTATGTTGTTCAGAGGTAGCAGAAACACGTGCGGTCGTGTACGACTAATCTCTCTTGTACAGAGGTAGCAGAATCACACATGGAAGAGTACGACTTATCTCTCTTGTTCAGAGGTAGCAGAATCACGCGTGGAAGAGTACGCCTAATCTCCCTTGTACACAATTAGCAGAAAACGCATGGACGTTTACGACTATTTTCTCTTGTACAGAGGTAGCAGAAACACGCGTGGACGAGTACGACTAATCTCTCTTGTACAAAGGTAGCAGAAACACGCATTGACGTGTACGACTAATCTCCCCCTGTACATATTTAGCAGAAACACTCGTGGACGTACACGACGTGTACGTCTATTTTCTCTTGTACAGAGGTAACAGAAACACGCGTGGACGGGTACGACAAATCTCTCCTTGTACAGAGGTAGCAGAAACACACGTGGACGAGTACGACTAATCTCTCTTGTATAGAGGTAGCAGAAATACGCATCGACGTGTACGACTAATCTCTCTTGTACAGAGGTAGCAAAATTACGCGTGGAAGAGTACCCCTAATCTCCCTTGTACACAATTAGCAGAAAACGCATGGACGTGTACGACTATTTTCACTTGTACAGAGGTACAAGAAGCAAGCATGGTCGTGTACGACTAATCTCTCTTGTTCAGAGGTAGCAGAGACATATATGGACGTGTAAGACAAATCTCCCTTGTTGAGAGATAGCAGAAACAAACATGGACGTGTACGACTAATCTCCCTTGTTCAGAGCTATCAGAGACAAAAATGGACGTTCACGACTAATCTACCCTGTACAGAGGTAGCAGAAACACGTGTGGACGTGTATGACTAATCTCTCTTGTACACAAGTAGCAGAAAACGCATGGACGTGTACGACTATTTTTTCTTGTACAGAGGTAGCAGAAACACTCGTGGACGAGTACGACTAATCTCCCCTTGTTAAGAGGTAGCAGAAACACACATGGAAGAGTACGACTAATCTCACTTGTTAAGAGGTAGCAGAAACAAGTGTGGACGTGTACGACTAATCTCTCTCCTTCAGAGGTAGCAGAATCACGCATGGAAGAGTACGACTAATCTCTCTTTTTCAGAGGTAGCAGAAACCCGTGTGGACGTGTACGACTAATCTCCTTTGAACAGAGGTAGCAGAAACACGTGTGGACGTGTACGACTAATCTCTCTTGTACAAAAGTAGCAGAAAACGCATGGACGTGTACGACTATTTTCTCTTGTACAGAGGTAGCAGAAACACGCGTGGACGAGTACGACTAATCTCTCTTGTTCAAAGGTAGCAGAAACACGCATCGACGTGTACGCCTAATTTTTCTTGTTCAGAGGTAGCAGAATCACCCACGGAAAAGTTCGACTAATCTCTCTTGTTCAGAGGTAGCAGAAACCCGCATCGACGAGTACGACTGATCTCCCCTTGTACAGAGGTAGCAGAAACACGCATGGAAGAGTACGACTCATTTCTCTTGTTCAGAGGTAGCAGAAACACGCATCGACGTGTACACCTAATCTCTCTTGAACAGAGGTAGCAGAAACACGTGTGGACGTGTACGACTAATCTCTTTTGAACAGATGTAGCAGAAACACGCATGGACGTGTACGACTAATCGCTCTTGTACAGAGGTAGCAGAATCACGCGTGGACGAGTACAACTAATCTCCTTTGTGCAGAGGTAACAAAAGACGCATGGACGTGTACGCCTAATTTCCCATGTACACAAGTAGCAGAAAAAGCATGGACGTATACGACTATTTTCTCGTATATAAAGATATCAGAAACACACGTGGACGAGTACGACTAATCTCCCCTTATACAGAGGTAGCAAAAACACGCATGAAAGAGTACGACTAATCTCTCTTGTTCAGAGGTAGCAGAAACACGTGAAGACGTGTACGACTAATCTCTCTTGTACAGAGGTAGCAGAAACACGTGTGGACGTGTACGACTAATCTCTCTTGTTCAGAGGTAGCAGAAACACGTGTGGACGTGTACGACTAATCTCTCTTGTTCAGAGGTAGCAGGAAACGCATGGAGGTGTACGACTATTTTCTCTTGTAGAGAGGTAGCAGAAGCACGCATGGTCGTGTACTACTAATCCCTCTTGTTCAGAAGTAGCAGAGACATACATGGACCTGTAAGACTAAGACTATTCTCTCGTGTTCAGAAGTAGCAGAAACACGCGTGGACGTGTACAACTAATCTTCCTCGTACAGAAGTAACAGAAGCACGCGCGGATGTGTACTACTAATCTCCTTTGTACAAAAGTGTACGACTAATTTGTCTTGTACATAATTAAATCGAATCATATGTGAGCGTGAACGAATACTTCTAGTGACACAGTTTGTACCAAGAATTTCAAGTTAGAATATATCATTTGAAAATCTGTTATTTTGCCTTCTCCATTGCTAAAAATGTAAAATTATTAATTATTAATAAGTGAAATCAATATGTATTACGGTATATCAGTATTGGCCTTTGTATGACAATGTTAAATACATATAAAATATACATTGCGTAATTAGGCTTGTATTGGATTTAATGATAAAATCATTTAATCGGATTAATAAATCATGTGTGTGGTGGTGGTGGTGGGGTGTGGGGTGTTTCGGCATTTTTTCTTCGAATTTTACGTTTTCTGTGGATTGTTTTCAGTGGAAGCATTCGTGTCCCATGGATACATTTCTAGTTGTATTTTAATTATCCGATCAATATCCTTCGACATAATATGAAATTAACTTACCTTGCCAACTAGATTGGCCAAAAAGATCAGGATTATAGTATTACTTTCAGTTCAGAACTGGATAAAGACGCTGAGCTTGAAACCTCCTCGCCTCTCACTGCTTACGGTTCGAATCCCACTGGGAACTCGACTTGTAAGTGAGTAAGTGTCGATTCTTATGAATGCGGGAGGTTTACGGTACTGGCTCTGACCAGGAACGTGGGTGGTCTGCCTTCACCACTAAAAACATCGGAATTTAAAGCTTAAAATGTTCTGAAAATTGCGCGAGAACCTTTACTTCAGAACGAGGCTTTATTTCCCGCTAGGTGAAAACTCTTGTCCGAGCTTTTCAGCGATTGAGATTGAGATTGTTTACTATCGAATGTTTACATTTTTTTTTATAAGGAAAAGCACATCAAATGCTATTGAACAATACTGCACATATTTTTCAATTATAAATGATAAGATTCTATTGAAATAATGTGTTGAAATAGTACTTCATCCGTATCAGGGGAAGATCCGCCACTGACGACATACCGTTGTATGGGGAAGATCCGCCACTGGGATCACTCACTGTACATACCGGTATATGGGGAAGATTCGCCACTGGCGACATCACTCACTGTACATACCGGTATATGGGGAAGATCCGCCACTGGGATCACTCACTGTACATACCGGTATATGGGGAAGATCCGCTACTGGCTTCATCACTCACTGTACATACCGGTATATGGGGAAGATCCGCCACTGGGATCACTCACTGTACATACCGGTATATGGGGAAGATCCGCCACTGGCGACATCACTCACTGTACATACCGGTATAAGGGGAAGATCCGCCACTGGCGACATCACTCACTGTACATATCGGTATATGGGAAGATCCGCCACTGGCGACATCACTCACTGTACATACCGGTATATGGGGAAGATCCGCCACTGACGACATCACTCACTATACATACCGGTATATACACCAGCAATTACCCGCACACAATCTAACTGACAACCTAAAACACGACGATCGCGTAACAGGGGATAATTATTATATTTTAAATTTTATCAAACAACGACATCCCGTTAATAGCCTTGAATTTGATTGGATAAGACGTACTTCCCTGTACGGTATTTAGCCCAATTGTATACAAGCACAGTAGGGCCATTGTAAACACTATAGCTAGTTCGACTGATTAGAAAATCGATACATTTGTATTGCGTGCCTAACGATGATAGCGTTCCAATATAATTTCAGGTGAAAATTCTGAACGTTAGTATATACATTAGGACAGTTATAGCTTAATTTCAGACAAATTTAAAGCCTTTTTTCAGCCAAATTCAAAACTAAAAGCGAGGATTTTACAAAGAAATCATGGATATGATCTGATAGGGTTATCAATTTGATAGGTAAGACATTTAAAATACATGCATTGAACAGGATTACATACTTTAAAGGGACACATGGCACGTTAAGTCTTTAGCATTAAAATTAGCCTCTTGACAGTAATATTTAAATACAATTTTAAGTTTTCTTCTTTACAGGTTTAAACATATTATTGGTGAAATGTATGAATTTGAATTGAATGTTGTTTAACGGCTCATCAACACAGTATAGGTTATTTAGAGCCGCCCCAGAGAGGAGAAGGATATATAGGAATCAGGGAACCGTGCCCTACTCTTATTATCGAATAGATTTCTAGACTGATACACGGGAACGCCCGGTTTACGTCCCCATCCGACGGAAGAGGCTAAGGAAAAGTGTCTTGCCCAAGAACTCACCGACGAAACTCAGTGGCACCACGGAGGATTGAAACCGGTTACAAATCCGACTTCGCCACGCTAGCCCCATTGGTGAAATGTAATCAACAGTTATTTAATATGCAAACACGATTTGCTTTATACTATTCTTATAATTAATATTAATAACTTAACAAATATAATTTATGTAGAAAAACTAACGGGACGCAGCGAGTTTTTAAAAATGCAAGATTGCCATCTGTTCCTTTAATATACGTTTGTATTTGTTTAAGTATATAAGTGTCACTTATAAAAGTTACAAACATACATATATACTTATCATATAATAAAACTGCAAATCACGACCCGCTAAGATGTTTTGCAATTTAAAATGCATATCAATAAATACTTACAGTATGTACATGTATGCAATGTACTGTTATTGAATAAATTAAATATTCTGTGTGCATAATCAAAAATTAATAAAATTCACATTTAAATAAAAATAACAAATCATGTTTACAGCTAGCAAAACGCTTATCAGCTGATATGTAAAAGATCGGGCTAAGGCATACCTTTTGGTATACTTTTTCATATATAAGTTTTAAGCCAAACACCAAAATGGGATAGATCTATATCGATCTGTCAGTCTTTATATGGTAAAAAACATTGGTTATATTTACATAAAACTTCACTGTCGGCATGGGGTAATAAATTCTATTACCGTATTAATGAGGTTCTCCGAAGCTGTTAATTTGCATTGTTCCGTTTGATTTTGGTTGATTATTTATATCTTTTTTTCTATTTCTTCAGTTAAAGAACTATGTTTATCTTTATAAAAGATAACATATAATACTGAAACGGCAACAACAGTATTGGTCAAAAAATGGACGCAAAGAAGGTATGTTTAAATTCTTCAGTTACACTCCTTTGTTTTTATTGAGGAATATTTTAATTAAATCAATGTGTTTTAGATACTCTTATCATTTGTATTATGTTTTAACTTGTAAGATATAGTGTTTCATAGTTTCACATATGCCTATAGTAGCTGGATATCAAATAGATATGCTTAATATCTATTATTTGTGATTGTAACAGCAGTTGACATGTGATACTTTAATAAGATAAACTTACCTTTAATACTTAACTACTAACTAATTTAATGCTAAATGGATAGTTACTACTAACTAATTTAATGCTATATGGATAGTAATAACACATATAAGCTGGACATGGACACAGCTTACTTAGTAACTAGAAGCGTATGTGATGTTCAGTTAAACAGAATACCTCATGTGGACAGCTGGTAGTATTACGTTGTTTATAACTGATGGTGTAAATTCAAACTGATGGTGTAAACAGGACGTAGTGTTACGTTGTTTATAACTGATGGTGTAAATTCAAACAGATGGTGTAAACAGGACGTAGTGTTACGTTGTTTATAACTGATGGTGTAAATTCAAAGTGATGGTGTAAACAGGACGTAGTGTTACGTTGTTTATAACTGATGGTGTAAATTCAAAGTGATGGTGTAAACAGGACGTAGTGTTACGTTGTTTATAACTGATGGTGTAAATTCAAAGTGATGGTGTAAACAAGACGTAGTGTTAAGTTGTTTATAACTGATGGTGTAAACATTTGGTGACGTTGTTTCAAAGTGATGTTATAAACAGTTGGTAGAGTTCAGTTGTTTATAACTGATGGTGTAAACATCTTGTGGTGTTATCTTATTTATAACTGATGATGTAAACAGTTCGTGGTGTTACGTTGTTTATAACTGATGATGTAAACAGTTGGTGGTGTTACGTTGTTTATAGGTGATGATGTAAACAGTTGATAGTGTTAAATTGTTTATAACTGATGATGTAAATAGTTGGTAGTGTTACGTTTATTACATCTGATGATGTAAACATTTGGTGTTAGTATACCTCATGTTAACATGCATGTATAAAACGCCTAAACTCTGCCGTGAAAATTTTTATATTATTACTGTTTCTCGATTGTGACGTCAAGCGATCAACACTAAGTAGTGTCTTATGATTGTGACGTCACAGCAAGGCAATTGGGATTTCTCACGCTCAACAGCGGAGGCGTAAATGAATTTTGTTTTGTTATGACACATGTCTTAACGATAGTATTTTTATTTTTGTTGACCATAACTTGTTTCTTAAATCAACACTGTTTAAAAAATATACAAAACAAAGAAAATAAAAATACACAAATTTCACTTTTTCAAGATTTGTTCGGTATAATATCGGTCGACATTATTTTTTTCGAAGATTGACAATATCCACTGTCACCGTCACTGGGGTGCACTATTTATATAGTGTTGTATTGTTTATACTTGATGATGTAAACAGGTGGTAGTGTTAAATTGTTTATAACTGATGATGTAAATAGTTGGTAGTGCTACGTTGTTTAGTAACTGATGATATAAACAGTTGGTGGTGGTACGTTGTTTATAACTGATAATGTGAATATTGGTAATGTTACGTCGCTTATAACTGATGATATAAACAGTTGGTGGTGTTACATTGTTTATAATTGATAATGTGAATATTGGTAATATTTCGTTGCTTATAACTGATGAGATAAACAGTTGGTGGTGTTACGTTGTTTATAACTGATAATGTGAATATTGGTAATGTTACGTCGCTTATAACTGATGAGATAAACAGTTGGTGGTGTTACGTTGTTTATAACTGATAATGTGAATATTGGTATAATGTTACGTTGTTTATAACTGATGATATAAACAGTTGGTGGTGTTACGTTGTTTATAACTGATAATGTGAATATTGGTATAATGTTACGTTGCTTATAACTGATGATATAAACAGTTGGTGGTGTTACGTTGTTTATAACTGATAATGTGAATATTGGTATAATGTTACGTTGCTTATAACTGATGATATAAACAGTTGGTGGTGTTACATTGTTTGTAACTGATAATGTGAATATTGGTAATATTTTGTTGCTTATAACTGATGAGATAAACAGTTGGTGGTGTTACGTTGTTTATAACTGATAATGTGAATATTGGTATAATGTTACGTTGCTTATAACTGATGATATAAACAGTTGGTGGTGTTACGTTGTTTATAACTGATGATGTAAACAATTGATAGTGTTACGTTGTTTATAACTGATGATGTGAACAGTTAGTGGCGTTACGTTGTTTATAACTGATAATGAAAACAGTCGGTGGTTTTACGTTATTTATAACATGATGTAAACAGATGGTAGTGTTGTGGTGTTTATAGCTGATGGTGTAAACAGTTGGTGGTGTTACGTTGTTTATAACTGCTGATGTGGACACTTGGAATGGTTACATTGTTTACACCTGATGATGTAAACAATTGGCGGTGTTACGTTGTTTACACCTGATGATGTAAACAGTTGGCGGTGTTACGTTGTTTACACTTGATGATGGTAAACAGTTGGCGGTGTTACGTTGTTTACACCTGATGATGTAAACAGTTGGCGGTGTCTCGTTGTTTACACCTGATGACGTAAACTGTTGGTGGTGTTACGCTGTTTATAACTGATGATGTGAACAATTGGATGATGTAAACAGTTGGCGGTGTTACGTTGTTTACACCTGATGATGTAAACAGTTGGCGGTGTAAGTTACGTTGTTTATGACTGATGATGAAAACAATTGATAGTCTTGCGTTTTTTTGACTGAATATGAAAGCAAATAATAGTTTTGCGCTGTCTTTAACTGATAGTGTGAACAGTTGGTGGTGTTACCTTGTTTATAACTATTGCGTAAAATGTGCTGGTGTTACGTTGTTTATAACTAAGTATGTCAACCTTTGCGGGTGTTACCTTGTTATGACTGATGATTTAAAAGTTGGTAGTGATACGTTTGTTTTAACTACGCATATAAACAGTTGGTGATGTTACATGGAAATTACAACGACAAGTTAGTAATGTTACGTTAGTCAATACCACTCATATGAACACTTGGTGGTTTAACGTTATTTATTACTGATGTGATATTACTACCATAATCCTTAATATTACTTCAGAAAGTGTTTACCAGGGCATGATTACCCATACTCAGATCGCATGCATAATTCATCAAACTTATAGATAAATTGATAAATCATTTAAAATGTAATAAAATACATTTGGCACTAATTATTCGTCGCTCTTTGTTAGACAGAATGCACGCTGTTGTAAAGTTTAAGTCGTTTTGCATATTGTCTTTCAAGTAACAAAATCGAACGGACCTATAAAATTGCACAATAGATCATTATCTGTTGCGACATTCAAAGCCGTATACTATGGAACTCCACGACTGTCTTGTGATGTTACCGATTAATATATGCAGTGCATTTCCCTTAATATGTGGTAGGCCTTGTAACCGGAGGCCCCGGGTTCAGTCCTCGGTGCCACTGAGTTCCGTCGGTGTGGTCTTGGCAAGACACTTTCCCTTGGCCCCGTCCGTCGGATGGGGACGTAAACTGGGCGGTCCCGTGTATCGGTCTATCCTCCCAGCACGTTAAAGAACCATAGGAATCTATTCGATAATAAGAGTAGGGCAGGTTCCCGGATTCCTATGTATCCTTCCCCTCTCTCTGGGGCGGCTCTAAATAACCTATACTGGGTTGATGAGCCGTTAAACAACATTCAATTCATGATATGCAGTGCATTTTTAATTATATGTGGTAAATAAATATGTATATGTGGTAGAAAAGTAGTTATATGCAGTAGATTAATCATTATATGCGATAGTTAAGTCATTGTATGTAGTAGATAAACCATTATATGCGGTCCAGTTATCATTATATGTAGTGCATTTTATGCAGTAGTTCATCTAATATATTCGGTCATTTGGACATTATATGAAGTAGGTTTGTATTTATAAGCAGTGCTCCTGTTGACTTTAAATGTGATACATAATAATATACGTGGTGGATACGTCTTTATATTCGGTGGTTTCAATTGCATTATATTCGGTACAAACGGCTTTATACGTGGTGCATTTCTTATGATATGCAGTGCTTTTTCTATTAAACCACCGAATATAAAGACGTATCCACCACGTATATTAGAATATGTACCACATATAAAGTCAACAGAAGCACTGCATATAAATGCAAACCGACTTCATATAATGTTCAAAGGACCTCATATTAGATAAACTACTGCATATAGTAATAAATGCACTACATATAATGAAAACTGGACTGCATATAATGGTTTGTCTACTACATACAATGGCTTATCTATCGCATATAATGATTAATCTACTACATATAAATACTTTTATATCACATATATAGAGGATATTTGTTGTTTTGGAGTGAATAACATATTTTATTTCATCTCGAAGTTAGAAAACTTTTATATTTTCACTCATACGGTTAAAAACCGTTTAAAATGACGTTTTAACGGTGGAAGGACGTGACGTCAGAGTTTTTTTTAAAAAACTCCTCAATAGCCAACCAGCATTGGGTATTTTCATAAACCATGTTAGCTTTCGTGATAACAAATTCACGATTACCTTGAGTCCCTTCAGTAGAACATGGTGTATAAACACCAGGTTGGCAAGCTCAGTCGATAGAATATCGGAAAGGTAGGTCGACAGTGTCAAGTTTGAGCCGGCTTCCACATGCGTCTTGCCCTGTGAAAAATGCATATCAAAGCTTTACTTTTTACAATAATATTACATGAGTGCTTATTTATTATGCCATTTATCAAACGAGTTGGCAATAATGATATGATGCGACGGCTTGCCGATTATTATTGTGTTATTACACTCCCACACCGCATGTTATGCGATAGAAGCTGTTTATAGGTTCACTGTTTCGCGCACCAACACATGAAAGGTTATATGGCGCCTAACCTCCATTTACATCAAAATAAAATATGGAGAATGGGCCTAGAACCTTCGTACCTGCAGAACTGCAGAGTCCAAATTCTAAAGTCGACACTCCATTTACGAAGGAGCCACGTTTCCACGTCTGCATATGCGGTGCCATGATAGAGACCTTGAATGAGCGTGATAAAACATGACAAAATGAATATAAATGGGGGACCTACCCGACTGCATGTGACGGTGTGTTTGTGAGATTGCATTGGTTCTATTCTAACGCGGCAACCACATGGGGAGGGATTTTAGTAAAAGGTCGTATATCCTAGTTGAACAATTATATTCAATCAATACAGTTATATTATAACTTTGTTTCCATAATTGAAACGTTTGTTTGTTTTACTATCAGGAAAGAGGAAAACAGCTCTTAAATGCGATTAACGACGACAAAGACGAAGTTGCTGTGAAGTTACTGAAGGAAGATGTGGACTTTCTCGAGGAACAGGTAACCAACTGCATGTCTAATCAGGCCGGTAACCAAACATATATAGAGAATATAGAAAAGTTTATTTTATACAAAAGGTCATAGGCCCATGAGTACACAAATGCCTATTTAACAATGTACAAAATATCAATAGGTGGTGATACAGTATACATAGTACCTATTATAAAGTGATTAAGCATGGTTCAACTGAAGTATACTTGTTATAGCAATGAAGCTATCAAATGTAGGTATATACATATGATTTTAGAATTTGAGTTGACGAGGAGAATCTTATGTATTATAATACAATAATTCATTTCGTATTTTAAAACTTTCAAAAACATACATGGCAAGGTTTCTTTCTATGCGTACATTGTTATTGTTCATGAGTTCAGTAAACTTCAGAATATTAGGATGCTTCCAGTTGTATGGTTTGATATATTTTAAACGCAGTTCTTTGTACATTGTGCATTCAAACAAGAAATGGAATTCATCCTCGAGATTGTTACATAACTGGCATTTATGTTCATGTAAAGACATACCTTATTATTTAGGAATTTTGTTTTAAGAGTAAAACGCGTGGTGGCATGTTGAAACATGTAACTAGTTCTACTGCCGATTAGAGGGCTGGCGTGGCGCAGTCGGTAGCGCGGCGGATTTGTGATCAAACCATTATTTTTAAGTTTGTTTGCACGTTGACTCCATGTACAGTAAATTTTAAGATTTTCTTTCATTTTTATTGTATTCTTTCATTTATAGCATTCCTGTTATTTTAGATGATTTTGTTACCGATGATATAATCTTTTTTAGTTTTCATTTGATAACGATGGGTGTACATACATAACATTTATATTTGAGTTTAGTACCATAGACGGATTATGGTATCATTGATAAATAGAGACATAAAAAGAAATGTATTATTATTATCAGTATTATTATTAAACTATTGATACTTAATATTTGCATTGCATCAGTTTCACTGACGATACAACTATCATCTTAGCATAAGAGTTATATTCTATTAAAGGAAAAATAAACAATTCAAACAAATCACGAGTACAGGAAACTTAGATAACTTAATCAACTTTGCCTTAAATGAAATAACCCTGGGTTTAATGGGGTAATTGATGCGTTCGTTGTAAAATTTACAATAAACTAGTTAGGGCTCAGTCTGTATTGTGTATTGAAAATCCTATTTATGCATGTGTATTGTTATAAATGTGTTCATTAAATCGTACAGATCTGTCTGATAAAAATATCGTGTATCCTTATAAACCCCTGGGAAAACACGAAGGTGATTATTCCCACTGGAGTTTTTGACACGTTCCTGTAGCTTTGTTTAAAAAGACAGACTGGATTCTCGCTAATAAGAACTAAATTGAATTGAATTTCATAGTCGCACCAACAGATAAGCCTATATGGCGACTCTCCAGCTTCCATTGGAGGAAGAGCCTAGGTACACCTCCGGCCAATTTTCGTGCACGGGCGGGTACATGGGTACAACGTTCCGCAAGCCAGCTGTATAGCTTCCTCATCGCTTATTAGAAGCATGCACTTAATGTAACTCCTTACATTATTTAATTTTGGAAGGTTGTCAAATAATATCATTGCGTGACAATACTTCCCTTGTCACAGGTAATAATTTGAAGGCACTTAAATAAGCGTATTAATTCAGCTTTATGTATATAGAGTCCTCCTTTTAAACTTTGATAATACATTTATGTTTAGTCAAAATGCTTATCTTGTAATCGAGAAATTCATTAAAAAGAATATACCAAGATAGTATAGCAATACACAATATTTTGTGTATTACCATATTTAGCAATGACTCAAATATTATTTTTTTTCCATCTGAATTAGAGTTGTTTTATTTTTGTTTTTATTTGTCATATATATATATATATTTAAATAGTTTTCAAATAGTTGAATTGTGTTTTACGTCGTTTTCGGCACATTTTAGGCTATACATGACGGTCACATGTTTAGTAGTGAAGACAGACCACCAACCTTTTCCTGGATAGAACCAGTACTGTATCTTGCCGTATCCGTAAGAATCGACACACACCTGCAGCCATGGTACCAAATAATGTGACAATCCTTACATGAATGGTATATTGTTGGTATCTTAGTAAATTTCATTGTTATCTAATGATATGTGAAGGCGTCTCCGTGGCAGAGTGGTTAACGACGTTGCGTGTTCGAATACCACTGGGAGCTCGACTTGTAAGTGAGGAAGTGTCGATTCTTACGGATGGCGGGAGGTGTACAGTACTTGTTCTTCCCAGGAAAAGTGGGTGGTCTGCCTCTACCATAAAAAAATCGACCGTCATATGTAACCTGACATGTGTTGAAAATGACGCAAAACACCATACACAATCTAATGATATGTAAAATTTAAACAAATGGATCAAGGGCCTTAATAAGTTATAACCCAGGAGTTTGATTTATACAAACTTTTATGTTTTACTATGTTAACATGATGTTTCGTGCGATATATCATATACGAGTATCATATTGATATATCATATTGACGCAATGCATTGTTAAAGTTTGTCAAGCACAAATGCTATTGGTAAGCATTTGTTGAGAAGGTATGTTATAGAGGTCTCTGAATTATTGCATGCAACTAATGTTTCTACTATACAAATACAGCTACTGTATAATAACCTAATATTTTCCGAGCGACTGCTGTATTATGCTAGCGGCTACACGCGCTATTATTCGATGACTTCAAAAGTCAGGAATCAGCCATTTAAACTACAAATATACGCAATATGTTTTATGCTTATCAATTTAGAAATGCAATGCGTTATCAATAGAAAGTATTTTGCATTTATTATCGATATTAAATTTACTTCAACGCCGAAAACGTTGTTTGCCAAAGTTAGCGGAGACCGGGGCGAGATGTTACATTTTTCAAATAATTCATTTTTTTTAAATGTTATTTTGCAATAAATGAACATATTTTTACGTTTTTCCGAAAGATCGTTTAAGGTTGCATTTTTATAGACCTTCAAAAAACAAAGACTAAAAACCAAAGACTGTATGAAACATTTAAAAATATCATTATTAAAAATGCACTTTAACACATTGCCCCGTTCTTTGGGGCAAAGTGTTACACCTGTCGGGGCAATTTGGTACACATCGTCTTATATGCCAATATTATCAGAATATACCCGTTTTATACAAGACAATTTATAAGAAAATATAAATAAATATAATATAAATAAATATAAATATTAAGTACCTCTTCAGGAAAGGGACTGTAGTATACTTGAAATGTATGATTTCTTGTATAATAAACGTGTATTATGATATTACTGTGATATGTTTAATGTTTGTTGTATGTTTAATATTTATATTGTCTTTTATACATGTACATTGTTTTGTTTAATAGTTTTAAGAATAATTGTGTACGCTTAACAGATATACTTATAAAAAAGTATTTACTTCTGATAATAATGTCCTAATGACAGTGGTTTGATTCCCGGCCGGTACATTTCCAGTGATGATTTGGTCTTCGAATATTCGTGTGACGTGACCATTTGTTAACCACCTGCCGACATATGTTTCAAATGATAAAAGTCACATAGCCGAACTATTCCTGGATGTCAAATCGAACAAAAAGAACAACAAGATTATTATCTCAAATATTGAGAAGTTTCATAATGTGTTCATGATGAGCAGTTTTGTAGACGGGCGCAATCTCAAATGAGCCTTACTTTAAGCATATTAGGGGCAGCTTTATAAGGCTAGGGACGTGTAATGATGATCCTCTCAGTGTGACCTTGACTGTAAATCAGCACACCCGGGTTTTTGTTCTATATACGTAAAATCTATGAAGCGGAAACGAATATCTTCTTAAACATTGAGATATTGGGGATTTTTGACATCTTTGACCTCTACGTGTGATTTTGACCTTTGAGCTGCACACCCAGGTGTTGCGCTTTGAACGTCGTCTGGTTAAGGCTATCATTTGTGCCAAATTATTTCAAAACACTTCATGGGTGTAAGAGATACACAGCTAACACTAAATTAGACGCGACGGACAGACGCACGGACAGACGCACGGACGGACGGCAGTCATTACTATATCATTCCACCTCGGAGAAGATAGCAGTACAGCTAGCTCTATGTCAGTGAAAAGTTAATTATTTATTCACTAAACTAGTCAAACGAAGATCTTACAAGTTATATAACAGCGGGGTAAGATGTTACACTGTAACATTTTGCCTCATACACTTCTCAAAACTGCTAACTACACCGCTCACGTTTTGGGTTATATATATCGATGGGTTGAATGTTTTTCAATAAAATAAAAAGGAAATACCAATTCAATCATTTTTACATCATTTCATTTTATTTTTTTCATGGGCAATGCTAGAACTAAACCACAATAAGCAATTACAAACGACCCATGTAAACACTAAAGTCACACTTTTATGAACAAGAAATGAAAAGTGTGACTTTAGTGTTTACATGGGTCGTTTGTAATTGCTTATTGTGGTTTAGTTCTAGCATTGCCCATGAAAAAAATAAAATGAAATGATGTAAAAATGATTGAATTGGTATTTCCTTTTTATTTTATTGAAAAACATTCAACCCATCGATATATATAACCCAAAACGTAGCGGTGTAGTTAGCAGTTTTGAGAAGTGTATGTACTGTAACATTTTGCCCCATATGTACTGTAACATTTTGCCCCATATGTACTGTAACATTTAGATACCATGTAAACCATGACAGGGTCAATTTTCAAAACTATGTAACGTGACAGCATATACCATAATGTTTATTGTGACCTCTGGAGAGAAGGTAATATTTGAATAATAAGGAAACTATTCGTAGATCATTTTAAAAATGAAATCCTACTTATTTTGCCGCAACATCAATTTTTGCTCGCTATTTTGTCACGGCCAAGACAACGCGCTTACCGGCTTGGCACAAGATGGTCGCACAAACAAACATTTAGAATTACGTTTTCATGGCGTAATAGGGGAATTTGTACGCATAAAATGTTGAATGTAACACCTTGCTCCGTGTATCATCTTGCCCCGGTCTCCCCTACTCCCCTTGACAAACTATCCTTCATTTGTATTTTGATGGCAGCAGACGTAAACTGTACATTTCCATTGTTTTTCAGGTCAATTATGTTATTTAAAACAGTTGCCAGAGGCTCGCATTTATCACTTTTCTGTCACTCGCCAAAATACAGCTGAAATTCTAAGTTACTAGCCATGTCATTCGTATATTGGCACCCCTGTCGCAGGACACCTTTTATTCCATGGACTTCATTTGAGGTTTGATTACTCTAGATCAGTCGAATGTGCTCGCCCAGAGATGTCGAATGAAGATTTGTAGTAATAAAAAGTACTCAATTGTTTTTTCTTTGAAAAAAAAAAGAGCATTTTTAGTGCAATATCATGTTAATTTTGGGCTGTAACTCTATTCTGGGCATGCCATTGAAAATTTAAAATGCAGGCGATCATGCTTTTAACAGTTTTAGATGTAAATGTTCAAAGCGAAAGAAGAAAGGGTATGCACTTACAAAGGGTCAGCTCAAAACCACGTTATCATTTGTCTCAGTGTTAGTACAACTGAAGAAGTCTCTTTCTCCACCACAAAAAAAAATCGACCGTAATATATAACCTTATATGTATTGATAATGGGGTGAAACACCATACAAACAAACGAACTTAGAAGCTATTCAACCACCCACCCACCCCCACCCACCATTTCCTTGTTGGTGTTAAAACCAGACACTTTTATTTTAATGATAAAGTAAGTTTCCCAATATTCATGTTCTTTACAGGTCGTTAACGTGCGCACTTTAATACGGAAGCGGCATGGAGAAACATTTAGACTATTATTAACCTTTGTCCCAGCTTGATAGTCTAGCTATACAGTGAATTCTACAAATATGGTCAAATAGTTATTGAGAAGATTTGAGAAGATGTGTTCGGATTTTATTCCTGTATATGCTATAATAGTTTTTTTCTCATAAAAAGAGGATTGTTAAAAAAATAATCCTAACTCTATATATAACCATGGGGTCTCCGGGTCAGGGCCAGTGTTTACTTCAGGAGGTTAAATTGTACACAGATGATTATCCATGGAATAGCGATGCTTTATACAAAATATAAGTGTCTTTAACGCTTAAACCGCTACAGTGTACATATATAAAATGGACTGTTCTTTCTTTGAATTAAGATCATTCCATTTATCTGACAAATAGGTGTTTTGGGGGAAATGACCAATCAGAGGACATTGTAAACCCTGATCAGCCGACGAGTTACTCGCAGACTGATCTGGGTTTACAATGGACGCAAAGGCTATTATAGTTGTGCTTAGCGGGTTAAGGGTTAAACAAGCAGTGTTGAGGAAAATATATTTAAGAATCCCTATATGTTTCTATAAACGAACAAGTGACTACCGGGCAAGGGCCATTTATTATCCAGGGACCTTCATTAAAAAAAAAACGTTATAGTCTAGAACATAAGCATTATTTCTGGAAACAACTGTCAAAATGTGTCCAAATGTTCTTTCAATTCCCCCCTAATATATCTCTATCCCACAATGGGATACCTGAAGAGGTGCCAGAATTTTCTCATTTTTCATTTTCACCCGGGACTTTATTTGAGCAAACGATATAATCTAGGCTAGATATTTCTGAAAAACACCTGTCAATATAATTTCAGAAGTTCTCGAGGAGAAAATTGTTAAGGAGCGGCAGCTTAACACTTAACCCGCTAAGCACTACTATAATAGCCTTTGCGTCATTGTAAACCCAGATCAGCCTGCGAGTAGGCTAATCAGGGTTTACAATGTCCATCTGCTGATCAGTCATTTTCACCAAAACACCCCTTTGTCACATAAATGGAATGGTCTTAATTCAAAGAAAGAACAGTCCATTATATATATGTAGCGCGTTAATTATACTAATAGCGTTGAGCTCCATTGTAATGTTCTGGTATGTTATATAAGACAATATATTTTATTGTGATATTTGTTCTACACCGAAACACAAAAGAAACGCCTCACTTTTATACTTTAAATAATTCGTTTTTAAATATAAATGTATTATTATACGCATATTTAATTTATTAGCGGGCACATAAGGTTTGTATTAAACAATTAAAATCTCGAAATCATTGATCCGTGAATGCTGGCTGCGCCAATGAGGTAAAAACCACTGTTTAACTGTGATATTGCCTGGTATGCTAAACAATGAAAAACAATAACTTTGTATTTCCTACTTTCAGAAAGGAGACAATGCCATTCATATGGCTGCTAGGAAAGGAAAGTTTGATCTGATCAAAATGATGAAAGTTAAAGGTGTAAAATTACAGCAGAAGAACATGGTATGTGCCAGTGGAAAATTTACAAGAATATGTAAATACGGACATCATTCTTAGCATTAATCACTAAATGCTGAAGTCTGACTTTTTATCAAAATAGCAAAAGCACTACGATGCTGTCATTGTAAATTTCGTCAAAATATACCCAAGGACTTTACACTCGCCACACTGAAAATAAACACAGATTATACCGTCGTTTAATATATACTCTCATAAGCAATTGTAAGAATATATGTTTTTCACTTCATCATTATGTAAAAATCCGGTTTTGAATAGGCGATATGCGAGGGCTATAGCGACATTAGTTTAAAAAGGGCATGTAAGAATTATTGGAACTATATGAGGCGGTTTTAAAGTCCTCGAGTATAGTACGTATCACATCGTGTAGAATAAAACACATTTGTTATAAGTGTGTGCCAAGTCTCAAACATGTTTTTTTGTGATATCCGTTACCATATTATTCAGTTAAAACGACACAGGCGAGATAAACTGCTTTGTTAATTTAATTTAATTTAATTTAATTAATACCCGATAGTAGTCTTATATTTGATTTTCTACCAGGTCGATTATAAACCTGCATTGATCGATACGTGCATGTTTTTATTTGTTTGCTTTAGGTTATAAATTACTCTGATATCAGAAAAAAAATTACAAACTATTGACAGCTATTTTTTTGACACGTACCTCTCTATGCAGGATATAGTTCGTATAACTGGTTTGAAACCAGGTTGCACATGTTTTGAAACAGTATATTGTAAACTTTTAATCACTATAACTATTTATTAGACTTAAAATAAAGTGTTCACGAAATTCCATAATCTCAGTTAACAATTTATTGATTACTGTTATCTGCTGGTATGTGCAAAACTGCACGATATTTATGTCGATTCTATTACGTACGAAGTTATGTAATATATACTGTACAAAATAAATTTAGAACATAATTTTCATGCCATTTTCATAGACAAAAGACGAAGCCGTGTATTGTCCGGGTCAAAGATAAAGTGACATAGATATGATTTTTATTGACCAAGATAGTACAATGACTGGTTATTGTTGACCAAGGTTGTATAGTGACTGGTCATTGGTGACCAAGGTTGTGCAGTGACTGGTTGTTGTTGACCAAGGTTGTGCAGTGACTGGTTATGGTTGGCCAATGTTAAATAGTGAATGGTTATTGTAGACCAAGGTTGTACATCGACTGGTTATGATTGACCAATGTTGTCCAGCGACTGGTTATGGCTGACCAATGTTGTACAACGACTGGTTATTTTTTACCAAGGTTGTAGAGTGACTGGTTATTGATGACCAAGGATGTAGAGTGACTGTGGATCAATGCTGTACAGTGACAGGTTATTGTTGACCAAGGTTGTACATCGACTGGTTATGGTTGACCAATGTTGTACAGTGACTGGTAATTGATGACCAATGCTGTACAGTGACTGGTTATTGTTGACCAAGGTTGTACATCGACTGGTTATGGTTGACCAATGTTGTACAGTGACTGTTGACCAATGCCATACAATGGCTGGTTATTGTTGACCAAGGTTGTACAACGACTGGTTATGGTTGACCACTGTTGTACAGCGATTGGTTATTGTTGACCAAGGTTGTACAGTGACTGGTTATTGTTGACCAGGGTTGTACAGTGACTGGTTATTGTTGATCACAGTTGTATAATGACTGGTTATTGTAGACCAAGGTTGTAAAGTGATTAGTTATGGTTGATAAATGTTGTACATCGACTGATTATTGCTGACCAAGGTTGTACAATGAATCTTGACCAATGCTGTACAGTATCTGGTTATTGTAGACAAAGGTTGTACAGTGATTGGTTATGGTTGATCAATGTTGTACAGCGATTGGTTGTTGTTGAGCAAGGTTGTGCAGTGCCTGGTTATTGTTGACCAAGATTGTACAGTGACCGGGTTTTTTTTACCAACGTTGTACAGCGACTGGTTATTGTTGACCATGTTTTTACAGTGATTGGTTATTGTAGACCAAAGTTGTACAGCGATTTGTCATGGTTGATCAATATTGTACAGCGACTGGTTATTGGTGATCAAGGTTGTACAATGACTCGTTGTTGTTGACCAAGGTTGTACAGTGATTGGTTATTGTAGACCAAGGTTGTACAGTTATTGGTTATGGTTGATCAATGTTGTACAGTGACTGGTTATTTATGACCAAGGTTGTACAATGACTGTTGACCAATGCTATACAGTATCTGGTTATTGTAGACCATTGTTGTACAGCGACCGGTTATTGTTGAGCAAGGTTGTGCAGTGTCTGGTTATTTTTTACCAACATTGTACAGCGACTGGTTATTGTTGACCAAGGTTGTACAACGAGTAGTTATTGTTGACCATGGTTGAACAGTGACTGGTTATTGTTGACAAAGGTTGTACAGTGACTGGTTATAGTTGACCAAGTTTGTACAGTTATTGTTGATCAAGGTTGTACAGCGACTGGTTATTGTTGACCAAGGTTGTACAGCGACTGGTTATTGTTGACCATGGTTATACAGTGACTGGTTATTGTTGACTAAGGTTGTACAGTGACTGGTTATAGTTGACTAAGGCTGTACAGTGACTGGTTATGGTTGCCCAAGGTTGTACAATGACTAGTTTTTGATGACCAAGGATGTACAGTGACTGGTTATTGTTGACCAAGGTTGTGCAGTGCCTGGCTATTGTTGGCCAAGGCTGTAAAGTTACTTGTTTTTGTTGACCAAGATTGTACAGTGACTGGTTATTGTTGACCAAGGTTGTGCAGTGCCTGGCTATTGTTGGCCAAGGCTGTAAAGTTACTTTTTTTTGTTGACCAAGATTGTACAAGGGACTGGTAGTTGTTGACTAATGTTGTACCGCGACTGGTTATAGTTGACCTACGTTGTACAGCGACTGGTAATTGTTGACCACGGTTGTACATTGACTGGTTGTTGTTGACCAAGGTAGTACAGTGACTGGTTATTGTTGATCAAGGTCGTACAGTAACTGGTTATTGTTGACAAAGGTTGTACAGTGACTGGTTTATGTTGACCAAGGTTGTACAGTGACTGATTGTTGTTGATCAAGGTTGTACAGTGACTGGTTATTGTTGACCACGGTTGAACAATGACTGGCTACTGTTGACCACGGTTATACAGTAACCGGTTATTGTTGACGAGAGTTGTATACTCAGTGACTGCTTATTGTTGACCAAGGTTTTACAGTGACTGCTTATTGTTGACCACTGTTGTGCAATGACTGGTTACTGTTGACCACGGTTATACAGTCAATGGTTATTGTTGATCGTGGTTGTACAGTGACCTGTTATTTTTTACCAACGTTGTACAGCTACTGGTTATTGTTGGCCATGGTTGTACAGTGATTTGTTATTGTAGACCAATGTCGTACAGTGATTGGTTATGTTTGATCAATGGTGTACAGCAACTGGTTATTGGTGATCAAGGTTGTGCAATGACTGGTTGTTGTTGATCAAGGTTGTACAGTGATTGGTTATTGTAGACCAAGGTTGTACAGTTGACTGATTGTTGTTGACCAATGTTATACAGTGACTGGTTATTGTTGACCACGGTTGTACAATGACTGGCTACTGTTGACCACGGTTGTACAGTGACTGCTTATTGTTGACCACTGTTGTACAATGACTGGTTACTGTTGACCACGGTTGTACAGTGACTGGTTATTGTTGACCATGGTTGTACAGTGACTGGTTATTATTGACCATGATTGTACAGTGAACGATTATTGTTGACTAGATTTGAACAGTAACTGGTTCTTGTTCATCAATATTTAACAGTGACTTGTTGTTGTTGTACAGTGACTGGTTATTGTTGAAGAACGTTGTACATAGGCCGGTTATTGTTGACCAATTTTACACAGTGTCTGAATATGGTTGACCAAGGTTGTACAGCGACTGGGTATTGTGGACCAAAGTTATACAATGACTAGTTACTGCTGACCACTGTTGTACAGTGACCGGTTATTGTTTACTAATTGTGTACAGTGTCTCGTTATTGTTGACCAAGGTTGTACAGTGAATGGTTATTGTTGACCACTGTTGTACAGCGATTGGTTATTGTTGACCAAGGTTGTACAGCGACTGGGTATTGTTGACCAGGGTTGTACAATGACCGGCTACTGTTGACCACGGTTGTACAGTGACTGCTTATTGTTGACCACTGTTGTACAATGACTGGCGACTGTTGACCACGGTTGTACAGTGACTGCTTATTGTTGACCACTGTTGTACAATGACTGGTTACTGTTGACCACGGTTGTACAGTGACTGGTTATTGTTGACCATGGTTGTACAGTGACTGGTAATTATTGACCATGATTGTACAGTGAACGATTATTGTTGACTAGATTTGAACAGTAACTAGTTGTTGTTGATCAATATTTAACAGTGACTTGTTGTTGTTGTACAGTGACTGGTTATTGTTGAAGAACGTTGTACAGTGGCCGGTTATTGTTGACCAATTTTACACAGTGTCTGATTATTGTTGACCAAGGTTGTACAGCGACTGGGTATTGTTGATCACGGTTGTACAATGACTGGCTACTGTTGACCACGGTTGTACAGTGACTGCTTATTGTTGACCACTGTTGTACAATGACTGGTTACTTTTGACCACGGTTGTACAGTGACTGGTAATTATTGACCATGATTGTACAGTGAACGATTATTGTTGACTAGATTTGAACAGTAACTGGTTGTTGTTGATCAATGTTTAACAGTGACTTGTTGTTGTTGTACAGTGACTGGTTATTATTGAAGAACGTTGTACAGTGGCCGGTTATTATTGACCAATTTTACACAGTGTCTGAATATTGTTGACCAAGGTTGTACAGCGACTGGGTATTGTTGATCAAAGTTATACAATGACTGGTTACTGCTGACCACTGTTGTACAGTGACCGGTTATTGTTTACTACTTTTGTACAGTGTCTGGTTATTGTTGACCAAGGTTGTACAGTGACTGGTTATTGTTGACCAAGATTGTACAGCGACTGGGTATTGTTGACCAAAGTTGTACCATGACTGCTTATTGTTGACCACTGTTGTACAATGACTGGTTACTGTTGACCACGGTTGTACAGTGACTGGTTATTGTTGACCATGGTTGTACAGTGACTGGTAATTATTGACCATGATTGTACAGTGAACGATTATTGTTGACTAGATTTGAACAGAATCTAGTTGTTGTTGATCAATATTTAACAGTGACTTGTTGTTGTTGTACAGTGACTGGTTATTGTTGAAGAACGTTGTACAGTGGCCGGTTATTGTTGACCAATTTTACACAGTGTCTGATTATTGTTGACCAAGGTTGTACAGCGACTGGGTATTGTTGATCACGGTTGTACAATGACTGGCTACTGTTGACCACGGTTGTACAGTGACTGCTTATTGTTGACCACTGTTGTACAATGACTGGTTACTTTTGACCACGGTTGTACAGTGACTGGTAATTATTGACCATGATTGTACAGTGAACGATTATTGTTGACTAGATTTGAACAGTAACTGGTTGTTGTTGATCAATGTTTAACAGTGACTTGTTGTTGTTGTACAGTGACTGGTTATTGTTGAAGAACGTTGTACAGTGGCCGGTTATTATTGACCAATTTTACACAGTGTCTGAATATTGTTGACCAAGGTTGTACAGCGACTGGGTATAGTTGATCAAAGTTATACAATGACTGGTTACTGCTGACCACTGTTGTACAGTGACCGGTTATTGTTTACTACTTTTGTACAGTGTCTGGTTATTGTTGACCAAGGTTGTACAGTGACTGGTTATTGTTGACCAAGATTGTACAGCGACTGGGTATTGTTGACCAAAGTTGTACCATGACTGGTTACTGCTGACCACGGTTGTACAGTGACCGTTATTGTTGACCCATTTTGCACAGTGTCTAGTTATTGTTGACCAAGATTGTACAGTGATTGGTTATTGTTGACCAAGGTTGTACAGTGACTGGTTATTGTTGACCAAGGTTGTAAAGTGACTGGTTATTGTTGACCAAGGTTGTACAGTGACTGGTTATTGTTGACCAAGGTTGTACAGTGACTGGTTATTGTTGACCAAGGTTGTACAGTGACTGGTTATTGTTGACCAAGGTTGTACAGTGACTGGGTATTGTTGACCAAGGTTGAATAGTGACTGGGTATTGTTGACCAAGGTTGAATAGTGACTGGGTATTGTTGACCAAGGTTGTACAGTGACTGTTTTACTTTTTTGATTAGTGTGCTTTTTTAAAGTAAAGTATATAGCACATATGTTATTTTAATTTGTTCTATTATTTCAGAATGGCAATACTGCATTGCATTACGCCGCCAGAGGAGGATACACGGATATTGTCCGGTATCTTCATAGCAATAAGGTTGACATGAATATTCAAAACAAAGTAAGTTTTGCATTAATGAATCCGGCATTTACATAATGATATGTCGTTTTTAATATCTATTGTACGGATTATTGATTATTGCTTTTAACTGTTGTAAAAGTCATAAAACACATCGAAACCTATATATGATGATATGTAATATTTATAGCATAATTGTTCGAGTATATGAGATTTATACTGATTCTCGAGGACCGCAGGCCCGAGAGTGCAGTATAAATCGAATACGAGACAAATATGCTATAAATGTTTTGTACCATAGCCATTCAATGCCGGTAATTGACATTTTGATTGACAGATTGTGTGTAAACATTGCAACTACGCGCGTGTAAATTGGGTAGACCATGGTATAACTGCTGAATCTGTCATTTGTAGCACGGCTGAAAGGTACCGGCAGTTATAGCACGTTTCAGGCTCAGACCTTCAGGTTAAGTAATATTTATAGCATACTTTTTCGAGTATATGCGATTTATACTGCTTCTCGAGGGCCGCAGGCCCGAGAGTGCAGTATAAATCGCATACGATACAATTGCCGGTAATTGACATTTTGATTGACAGGTTGTGTGCAAACTTACAACTATGCGCGTGTACAATGGAGTAGGCCATGGTATAACTGCTGTACCATAGCTGTAATGGTTTTCCTTTGTTCTTGCTTATGATATATTTTTAATAAACCTGAAGATCTGAACCAAAGCCGTGCTATAAATGCCGGTATATTTCAGCCGTGCTATAAATGACAGATTCGGCAGTTATACCATGGCCTACTCCATTGTACACGCGCATAGTTGTAAGTTTACACACAACCTGTTAATCAAAATGTCAATTACCGGCAATTTCTAAGGTACAAAACATTTATAGCATACTTTTCTCGTATGCGATTTATACTGCACTCTCGGGCCTGCGGCCCTCGAGAAGCAGTATAAATCGCATATACTTGAAAAAGTATGCTATAAGTAATAACGTACTCCCTGCTGTCGGATACAGAAAATGTAGCGATGGAGAAAAGAAGGTTTCATATTACAGGCTCGTCAATTCAACATCAGTCATGGTGTATGGACCTTTATATTTATGAACTTATAATTTTCCGAAATACACAATAATAAGTTTATATTATGTTTATATTGTGTTTATTTTGAGTTTATATTGCGTTGTCTACATCATGTTTTATGTTGACCAGGAAGGTGACACGGCCTTACACATGGCGGTCATCATGCAGCCCATGGATGTCATAGAACAGCTCATTAAACTGGGCATGGATCCAAACAAAGGGAATTCAGTAAGGCGTTTACATATTAAATAAGTATAGGATAGAGCATGAGTTTTGCACGTGTACGGGGAGATAATGTCCATTATCGTCCGTACACGTGCAAGACTCGTGCTCTATTATATTTATACCACAATAACTAACATATGCTGTGTATATCCTCGGGTATTACACGATGCATAGTGTGTATTTAGGCTATTGTGGTATACAAATTATTATTGCTTAAAGAGTGAATGCTTCACACGCGTCGGCTTTGGGATACGAAAAAAAAGTGATGGAACCAGTTTTGGCAAATAATACTGTTTTACGAGATTCGGTTAACTTTCATTACCGAATGAAAATAATGAGAAAATCTATTATATTACGGAAATATGTCTTAAGTTATGTAAGTTAAGAAAAATAAATTAGTTTACCATAAGAATATGAATGCCATTGCATTACATGTCACCAAACTCATTGCACATTAATTGTAAATTAATATAAGTTTTAAATTTTGGAAAATATAAATCTTTGCTAAACTGTATGAAAACGGGGTTAAAGGAACACTCGAAATCTTCAGTTGATATCAATACTTTAAATAGGACATATATTTCATTAATTTAGTATCAGTTGGACTTTACACCATTATAGGGACACTGTCCGTAACCTCTAGCTCATGAAACACACAATAATTATGTTCACAAACATTACACACTAAACATTATTGAATTTTTACTAATTAAAAGCAAAATTGTTCAACGGAATTCAATCGCGGTACAAAAAAAAGAAAATCCGCTTCGTGCGTTTGAACTCGCAGCCCAAACTAAAATTACCTTTTCTTTACACTCGCAGTAATAATAGTGAACGTAAAGTGGTCTCT
Organism: Cyrtodaria siliqua; assembly: GCA_037043455.1. Lineage (NCBI taxonomy): Eukaryota > Metazoa > Mollusca > Bivalvia > Adapedonta > Hiatellidae > Cyrtodaria > Cyrtodaria siliqua. Next base: position 43,057 of record JAWPHD010004864.1, on the reverse strand, counting down.
ATCGCTCCCGACTGAGCTGAGCGGGCTATACATATTTCGCAATACATACTATGGTCAAAACCTAACGCGCTAAGGGAAGTCACGTGATCGCAGATAAAGATAAATATTGTGGGTCCCACTTTATTTACATATAATAATTAAAACTTTTTTTTTTCAAACTCACGAATGTATTCCTACATACTTCTTAGGGTCTATCCTCATGTTTTCATGTATACATTTCACTGAATAAAAGTCAGACAGTTATTTGATTATGCTCAATATCTGTTTACTTACGGACAGTGTCCCTTTAAATAAAAAGAAATACAAGCTGGGAGTGTTCAAAAAAAATCTTCTTCATTCTACCGTTAGTACAAATTTGGTGCAAAAATTGGTGCAACATGATCAAAATGTATTTTAATTTGCGAAAACTATTTTTCTTGGAACAATTCCAATATTTATGATTTGAAAATAAGCAAAAAATGTAGGAAAAAAAACTGTTTCTCTTAAACGTGTGTTTTATTAACAAGATATGATTCTTATAGAAATTACAATCTCGGATTATTCCACGAGTCATTAATTGTAGACACCTTCTGGAGACAGGCTCATATGACTAAGTGTATTCATTAAATTATAATAGTTTGCTGTAAAATAAAATTTATTGATTGAATTGGATTTTATAGTCGCACCAACAGCGACTAACATAAGGTCGTATGGCGACTTTTCAGCTTCCACTGATAGAGGAAGATCCCAGGTGCCCCTCCGGGCAATTTTTGTGCACGGGCGGGCACCTGGGTAGAACCAACGACGTTCCGCAATCTGTAAAATAAAAGGTGGTATATATATTATATATTAGTATGCACATTTCATATGCAATTGCATTGTTTGCATACTAAATAGTGTATCTCTGAATTGAAACGCAACAAGAAGGAGTGTCTGAGATGACAGTTCGATTTACCACATCTACCACGTTTGAGATGACAGTTCGATCTACCACATCTACCACGTTTGAGATGACAGTTCGATCTACCACATCTTGTTTTATCTATACTAGTATCGTTTGTTATTATAACCTGGGATGTTGTTGTTGTTGTTTTTTTGTGTGTGTTTTTGTTGTTGTTGTTGTTGTTGTTGTTTTTAGTAAATGTCTCCGCTACAATACTAAATTAAGTACAACGTTTGGTATTCATCTAGCAAACTGGTGAGACGCCCCTCCATACCGCATTGAAGTCCGATCGACAAGAGGCAATGGAGGGTCTTTTGATAGGTAAAGCCAGAGCAAATGTAAACGATAAGGTAAGTTTGTAATTTGGTTATAAATGTGTTATTATAAATATACTTCTTCACTTTGTTCCAGAAAAGAAATTAACGTCTTTTCTCTTTACATAGTGTTGTGCTTTTTTTTTCAAATTATAATTGGTTCTCCTGTATAATACTTAAGTTAACTTCAATACCTATAAAGGGTATGGGGTTGACAAATAGAATGTATTTAAACACAATTTAAACTCCGTGGTTTTGGTTCATTGAAACATTTCAAAAAATAGTTGTCATGTATATGTATTTGATTTCAATTATAAGTTAACTTAAACGAAAAGTGTGATTTTGAAACGAGTGTAAGGCATGCGTTATGGCTATAATGCGTTAGCGGTATATATGCCACAGAGATCATAAAAAAGCAAACTGACTTTTGAATTGATGATAACCTTTACATGCGTTTTTAACTCTACTGGCCAAGGGCCAGCAGAACTTATGGGATGGCGAGTTGTTCGTCGTTCGTCCGTCGTCCGTCGATAACGACGATAGGGCCTTCATTTTTCATTTTATCTTTACCAAACTTTAACAGATTGTTAATATCAATGAAAGCTCAGATAAGGTCGAAAACCAGCCATATCGGCCCAGTAACAACGGAGTTATGCTCCTTGATTTAGTTAAAAATGCTATGTTTGCCTCGTTAAGACGATAGGGCCTTCATTTTTCATCCAATCTTTACCAAACTGTACCAGGTTGTTACCATTAATGAAAGCTCGGACAAGTTCGAAAACCAGCCATATCGGACTAGTAACAGCGGAGTTATGGCCCTTGATTTAGTTAAAATGCTATATTTTGCCTCGTTAAGATGATAGGGCCTTCATTTTACATCCGATCTTTACCAAACTGTACCAGATTGTTAACATCAATGAAAGCTCGGACAAGCTCGAAAACCTGCCAGATCGGAACAGCAACAGCGGAGTTATGGCCCTTGATTTTGTTAAAAATATTTTGCCTCGTTAATAAGATAGGGCCTTCATTTTTCATCTGACCTTTACCAAACTTTACCAGATTTTTTAGTTATGGCCCTTGATTTAGTTAAAAATGCTGTATTTTGCCCAAATCTTTCAAAAAAACGTAAATTGCAGTCACGCGCTTCATTGATGTTATAAGAGCCACGTTAGCAAGTAGAGCCATGTGGAGTGCGTGGTCCAGTGGTAGAGCGCCGAACTCTTGATCGAGAGGTCGTGGGTTCGATCCTCCGTCGCGGCCACGTTATTTATCCTTGAGCAAGATAATTAATCCACATTGCTTAGTACTGGTTCTACCCAGGAAGCAATCGAGAATGATTAATCTAAGTTGCAAGAACTTGTTTCGCAATCGATGTAAAATAAATATGTTTAGAACATAGAACAGCAAGTCCACAGGCCCTCTTGGGCCTCTTGTTTTTTCAAACAATGTATTAGTATCGTAGTATATTAATCATGCTGACTTACAAGCTTTTGCAAGTTGCAATTAGATCAAAAATGCACATGCGTGTACCATTGATTATGTTGTTCTATAGCATGGACGAAAACCAGAGGATGTGGCAAAAACCGCTGCGATACGGGAAAGCATTCGAATGTATGCAGCATTGTTAATTGCCATGCAGTCCGGGTAAGATTATTATAACATATATAAGAATCGAGCTAGAATGGTTGATGACAGCATTTATAAAGTTAGCACGAACAATGTTTACTAATCGTGGTTTGGTATGGTGTCAGACCGGTGAAAACCAGCCCATTGAACACAATGCAATATAGGCTATATTTGGAGATCAGTCACAAGTTCCACAACATTCCGTCGCTTAAATACACGTTTATTCTTTGTATTAAACACATTTGGCTAGCAAACGGTCCCATATCTGGAATAAAACACCGATTCAGTTTTTCAACATTTCGCGTCATTCATTCACACTATGCGTATTTTGAAATAAACATCTGTCAAAACCACATCTCTACCTAACCTCTGTGCTCATACTCTCGAAAGAAATTAGCCTGACAAACACAGTAAAATACTTGCTATTCATGACAACAGACATACTACTTTAACCTCAGTTAGATTTAACAATGAAATAGAAACTAATCTTGGGGAAAACACATGCAAACTAGAAACTTTGGATTCCTTCAAGGAACTATTTCAGCACACTACGACCCGGAAGTACTTCCTGTCCAAAACAAACCACACTTTCAAGGATAAATACTGGCAAGTATAGATATAAAAATCTAACAGGAAAAGCAGCATTCAATGACGACTGTCAGAAAAGCAGCATTCAATGACGACAGTCAACCACAAAGGCACACAGAAACAAAAAAACTAATTTAAAGATGAATAAAGGCCAAATAAGACATCACAAACACAAAAGGGTTGACATTAGGTATGCGACACCACAAACATAAAAGGGTTGACGAAAGGGGAACCACCATGGACCATGGAACGGTAAGTGGCCCAATGACACTAGGGGTTAGACTAGGTCCTAGGATGCACCAAACCCCGTTGTACCCTATTGTTATCCCAATTAAACGAGACAGTGTAAATAAAGAAGCCAATGCCAGGATGTATCCTCCACCAAACTAGATAGCAAATATGCAATGAAATTATAACACAAAGATGATAATGTATATATCAACTGAAATGTCTGGGAGCGCATTGGTCTAGTGGTAGAGCGTTGGACCCATGATCCAAAAGTCATGGGTTCGATTCCCGCCATATCCATATGCGTTGTGTCCCTGAGCAAGACACTTTATCATGCAGATATGCACTTTTCTGCCCAATAAATGGGTGACCTATTAAATTTTGCTTTAATTAGGCACTGACCAATAAAGCAAATCAATGCGGAATCCCTCGGCGTTTATTGTACGTAACGTTATCTGACGTCATACACGTAACGTTGCCTGGCGTCATAAAATAAACAAAAAACAACAACATGGCGACGTCCTCGATAAGCGTACCATTCTGAGAAATAGGTGATAATAGTAATTCATACAGAAAATATGGATAATCTACATGATAAATAGAATATTATGTCAGTGCCTTTTACTATCAAGTTTATTAGGCTCGGCACGAAAACGAATAAACTTGATAGTAAAAGGCACTGACATAATATTCTATATGTATCTGCATTGCTTAGTAGGCTACTGGTTCTACTCAGAAAGACATCTAGAGTGATTCACATGAGTTCCTAGAGCTTTCGTTACAATCGATGTAAAATAAATAAGTTTAAACAAAATGTCTGGGAAGGTATAAAGTAAATACTCAATAACTTGACAGAATCCAGAGCAACAAGGAAATACATCATTAGGGGCATGACAAGGCAAGATTGAAGACAAATCTTAAACATTACAACCCTTTCAGGATTTAGGTAGACGTCATCATAAAGTCCATAATCTTTCGGGTAATTGCACAATCAAAGAGGAAAACAGTGGCGAACTGTAAAAGGGCCAACCACTATACATGCAATGCTTTTATAAAGAAAGGGACATAACCTCTTTATATAACTGTTCAAGTTATGTGTTATCTTTTAATATTTGTTTAATTATTTGAATCTCTTTGTTTATTTATTATTATACCGTTGTTAATAATTTTAAGTTTGTTTCGTATCTGCATATAGTAGGTATGTCACTTGTGGGTGGATATAGGTCTCTTGTTAAATATGCATCAGTATTGTGTTTCTGTTCTGTATATAACGTACATGTAAACAGAAAGTATTATATCTTAGTTTGGATACCATAGCAGTATTCCTCGATCTGCAGCGGTTAGATCATCTATGAATAGTCACTTGACTTTAACTTTCACATCGTTAACTATCCACATTTAGATGGGAATGTACCTCGTACTACATCATACGGGCTTTATATCTCCCAATTTTAATAGAGCGTGCAACGATGATAGATACGTCAATAGTCGGAATCAAGGTATTACAAGTAACTTTCTTCAGCAAGATTTTCGTTATCACAAACTACGTAGATCTTTCTCAAAGTGCTAACCCTACTAGAGAAGTACAACACCAATCTAAAACATTTCTGCGACTAGGACTATCACAGCCTTTGTATTATAGAAATGTGATCTAATAAACTTTGGAAATTAAAGAGGTATGATAGGTTTGATAGGTATCCTAACCAATTTGAAAAAAATATCAGAAAATTCATTAGCAAATGATAGGACCCTTTATTATTGCAGCACACTTCAGGCTTAGTGATTGATCCTCTAAACAGTCCAGTCACTACGTTTTAATTTCACTTGTTCTATACTCGGTAATAAATGTTTTGGACCAGGGTATATAAAGTCATATAAAAATAAAACTAGTGGACATAATTTAAGTATCTTTTTTTAGTACCCAAGGTCTACCCTACCCGGTTAATTTGGTACCAGAAACATTAAATTTCAAACAAGATTTGATTTTAAAAAATTATCGCGAACACACAAAGGGTCTGTAAAAATGTTGCAAAGTCCATAAAAAGTAACATCTACGGACACATTCGAGTAACCAATAAAAAGATTATTATTTTTTCGCAAACTTTCATTGTAAACGAAAATTATTGTTGATTGTTGATCTGTTGTGAATTAACAACTGAGATAATAAGGGTTATGGTCGAATATCATGGTTGAACGATGAGTGTACGGGTTCGAACACTGCCATGGTCCAAAACCTTTTTTACAGAGTATATGATTCTCTGCCTTCTGAAAGCCAGAAAGGGGAGGTAGGTACATGAACTGTCGTCTTTCATGTGTTGTTTTTTTATAGTACTCTAAGTTGTTTTTTTCTCTTTGGCTGCAACTGCTGTTACAGTGGTTGTTCAGTACAATTCTGGAAACATCCTGAAGTGTTTCTAATGATGTATTGTTATATATCTTTACCACAACATGTCAGTGTATTGTTTACTAATTTCTCAGGAAGTGTCGATTCTTACGGATGACGGGAGGTGTACGGTACTGGTTCTACCCAGGAAAGATCGACCGTCATATATAACCTTAAATATTTTGAAAATGACGTAAAACACCATACAAACAAACAAACAAATTTCTCTGGATGTTGACTTTATTGTTAGTGGAGATGTACTTTCATTTACACTGTATTGTCACTTTGTGTGCTGAAGACAGGATAATAGCGTTTTGGAGTTTCTTTTTTATTCACGTTCGTCCCTATTGCCAGTAACCAGTTACTATAAAGTCCATATAAACTGTCGAACAATGGATGTACGTATACGTGGAGCATACCATACCATACAATTTAATATAAAAAACTATTGTTTCTTATGACTTGCAGGTACATACAAGCAAAAGGAATGAAAATAACACGAGATATGGCAAAACCTCAAACTATAGACAGGGTGGATGTAGTGCTTGAAAGCTGTGACATTCCTGCCGAGTTTCCAACTGGTTTTTATTGTCGACGGGAACAACCTGAGAATGCGACTGTAACACTTAAACATCATGACGAAGAGCATGTGTTTAGTGATGTGTTTTACTTCCGGTTATCGGACGTTAACAAAGATTGTGCCGTTAAGATTAATCTCCCCTTATACATGGCGCCTTCTGATAAAGAGCAAATGGTGCTGAGGTTTATCAACAGTGCAGACGAAGACAGGCTTATTAATACATACACAACGAAAAAAAATGTACGGTTTGTTTATTTGCGTGTCCCTTCGTTTGTTTGTTTAATCGTTCGTTCGTTCGTTCGTTCGTTCGTTTTAAAGATAACAACATATATATGGAACCATACCTTAAAACTCACGAATTTAGGAATCATTGTAGCAATGGCATAAGTTTTACCGATGTCGCATTCTACCACAGTCATTTGAATTTAATTAGCCTCAAAAACAAACAATGAAAACTACGAGTTTATCGCCAAGAATTTCAGAAAAAAGTTACGCAGATTTGTATAAATACCGTACAAACAAAATCAGTTATAGTGTTTAAAAAATCCTCGCACTATGTATAGAATAGAGACAATGAAGAGAAATATTCACCATTGAGAAAACGAAAACATGGGAGCGTAGAAGTTCTCTTCATAGACTCTATCCGATTTGGTGTTTACCACATGTTTACCAATAGTCTCTATCGCAGGTAGTAAATTCGCCATGAGTAACTGGAGTTAGTATTTGAAAATCAGAGGCAATTGATTTGTTGAAAAAGTAGGGTTGACACTATCATTAACTTCTTTTACGTACTATTAATTTCCAGCGCCACTATTGTCTTCTGGAAACAACGCTAGTGCCAGAGACCACGTGCGTCTGTCTAGTCTACGTCCGTCCTAAACTGGAGGAAAACGCAGTCAGTGAATTCAGCAAAGTTGTCACTTCAGAAATGGCGGCAGATTTTTCTCTTGATATTCCAGCCGGAGCGTTTGAAAAAACTTCTGTCCTAAATTTAAGGGTAAAGCTTATTTGAATAAAGCAGCGATGCATTAACACATTTAGATGTCGGGGTCAATTTTTAAAAAGATGACTATAAAAAATAAATATTTACATTCACTAAATACTTTCTGTTGCAAAACAATGCGTCTAATTTCGAATAAACGTCACAATTTAAGTTAAGAAAATGACTATTTCACTGTCTGAAAATCTCCCAAGGCACGTTATAGTTGGTATTATAGCGACGGGAATATAAATAAAGTAAATATATAAGTATTGATTCACATTGCTATTTATAGAACTTTTCGGCATGCCGCCAGTAGTAATTGGCAAATTTACCATAAAACTTAAATTCTTAAATGTTGATGGGAGGAGAGGTCCATTATTTTTACATTTGCCACTCTCGCTGGATTTGCGCCTATACAGTGATCTGAATCGCCTTTAACGGTATCATATCCTGCATATATTAGCTAATAGAACACCTTATTAAACACGTTTTGTACTTGATAATTTTAAATGATGTTCTAAAAAATAATAAACAAATTTCCTTAAAATAAAATCACACTTACGGTAACTTTTATTTCATTATTACCATCTTCTCAAGGTATTTGAGACAAATTCCGAAGACTTTATCGATGACGATGTAAGTGCTACAGATGACTGGACAGAACCAAACGACGTTAACAATGCAAGAACAGATGAATGTAGTGGTAGTAGTGGAAGTTTAAGTCCAGGCCGACGAGCACGTACCTCTCTCCTCACAGACATATACCAAATAAATATTACCGGTAAGGATTACCAGATTTGAACATTTCCTTTTAATTACTATCATAATACAGCACTAGGTATAGTTTTGGGATTTTACGTATAATTTTGGTTAACAGTTTGTGAATTTCAGTTGAATAGATCGCTGTAACAAGTTCAGTAACTGGATTGAAATATATTTGGGAGGAATGTGGAAGTAAATACACCATATTTATCAATTCCTTAGCGGGTCCAGTCCTTAAAAGTCCTATGAAAACAAATGTATTATTTGCAAAATTCCAACTCAAAACAGCCATAACCACAAAACATGTTTGTTGACTCTAACCGGTAAGTAACACCGGTAAGTAACAAACACTGGGAGTGGTTACATACTCGGTTTATTTATTATAAACCTTATTATTGCAAGAAAGAAAGATACAAATATCGGACAGGGAAAGCAGCATTCAAGGACGACAGTCAACTACAAAACACAAAAACAAACACTCAAACAGACAAACGAGAAGGCAAAAGTCATAAAAAATGCAAACGACATTACAAACACAAAAGGGTTGACAATAGGGCTACCGCCTTGGAACGGTCAGTGGCAACGTGTCTTTCAAGTCAATATGGAACAAAGTAATACTATCATCTGTTTATCATTAAACTAAATACAAGGCGTCATGATACGGTCCACAGCCTGTCCGGTCATCGTACAATTAAAGAGGAAAGCATAGTGGCCAACTGTAAAAGGGTCCACCACCAAGCATGCAGTACGTTGCAAAATGATAGGGTCATAACCTCTTTTGATAAACTGTTTAACAAGTTTAACAAAGAAAGTATGAAAGCGATCATGACCAAGAATTTTACGAAGTTTATAAATCACATCACCATAGAAGTCAGGTTGTGATAGTCCTTGTCGCAGAAGAGTCCTTAAGTTACTTTTATATTTGGAAAGAAGATCAGGGTTACGATAATAACATTTTGCAAAGGTTTTACGAAGTTTATGGTAACGGTAACCTTGATAGAGTAGCTTTTTAGTTATACAAAGATTACGAATATTAAAGTCCTCAACTCGAGTACAAGCTCTTGAAAAACGAATAAGTTATAATAATAACGACACATACACCCCATAAGCAGTTGCTCGGGGAACATCCCCATCCAAGTGGGGATAATCAACAATGTCAAAATTAAATCATCTCTATTGTCATAGATTTACACGTACAATAGTGTTGTATCTAAAGAGAATGTTACTTTATTAAGTATGTAATTAATTACATGTAAGTACATTGCTTTTGCTACAATAATTGATAAACTATGTGTGTTTGATTATTTTCAGGACAACAGCCCTCAAAGGGTATCATGGTTCAGATTCCGTTATGTATGGGCTGTGATAATGTAGAAGATGTGGCAATCCTCAGTGTCGATGAGACCAAGTTGCAGCTCGACAACCAGCTCGAGATTGTCACTATGCAGCCTAAACTTGTCAACTGTAATCTCCTGTTGTTCGAGGCCTCCCATTTCTCTATGTATGTATACTGATTGAAAAAAAGAAGAAACGCTACTCGGGAATTTTCGCTGTATAGTGCATGTTAAAAATACTTCTGTTAATCGAATGGTACATAGGTACAAAGCTGTCATTTCAGAAAAACACTAAAACAACACATTTTGCAATCCCTTTACATTAGATGTTTGTTTAAACATATTTATTTTACATCGATTGCGAAACAAGTTATTGCAACTTAGATTAATCACTCTCGATGGCTTCCTGGGTAGAACCAGTACTAAGCAATGTGGATTAATTATCTTGCTCAAGGATAAATAACGTTAGATACAGCATTGTAATGGCTTAACATTACAAATCGGAACTTCAACATTTATGAATTTCGTGTTTCAAAGTTTACTGAGATTAAAAAGTCTACAACAGCACAGTTGTGTCCTTTCTCTAACGAGTTGTAACCTTTTTTACAAACCATCTTAGGATTTCTCTGGAATATTACGTGGAATGTAGTGAACAGTATACAAATTATATAGCGGAGTTTCTTTTTTTCTATAGTGTATGTCAAACAATTAAGATATTCAACTATCTTAATTGTTTGGCACTTTGTAAATATGTATGGCGTTATTCAGTTAATCAACTCGGTGTGTCAATAAATAGTTTTCATTTCAATCAGAAAACAGTAGTATTGTATTTACAATATGCATTATGCAAACCAATACTGCAGTAGTATTGTATTTACAATATGCATTATGCAAACCAATACTGTATTGATGCTTTAAGAAAGGTATTTCTTAGCTGTGTAATGGCATGATCTTTAATATGGCCTGCTAGCATTTGTATTTTAAACATTATTTAATTATATATATACGATTTGAAAGGAAAGATACATAAGCGAATAATGTAACTGATCTCCTTCACAGCTATGTTGCAGCTCCAAAAAAGACAGTTGCAACTCCAGATGAACTAAGTATTCTGCAAAGACAAATCTCGAGCGCACGTGACAAACGGAAACCGGCAACATTTTTCGCCGTTGTCAAACAAATTGCGGGTAGGCTCTCTTGAAATGTATATATACTAATGTCAGTCTAAACGTGTCTTTCAAGTCAATATGAAACAAAGTAATACTATCATCTGTTTATCATCAAACTAAATACAAAACGGTTTCTACTACTTTAACTTGTTTAATTTATGGTAAATACTTAACAAGGCTACTCTATCTTCATAAACAGACTCAATAAAACCGAGTCTGCTATTTTCCTCTGTTATGTTCGTTTCTTCTAAAGGATCCCCTTTTTAATTAAACATTAAAGTAGCATGGGTTATATATATTATTTTGCTCAGTTCAAATAAATCCAACAGTAGGAATATCACCAAAAGCACATAGACATAACAGTGAAATACAAAGCATGTATAAAACAAGAAGCAGGAAAATAAAAGTCATATATCTCTCTCCATATATGCTTATTTATAATTATAATAACAGTCAATTGTTATCTTATATAAATCCACTCCTGAGGGAGATCATATGTAAATATATTTTCATATAGTTGTACCACATATATAGTGTTTCTGCACCTGGTAAATTTTATATCCCTAATACAGTCTTTCTAAAATTGAAAAACTCCGAGATAAATGATATACATATATCGTTGATATCATGATCATTACTACCGAGAATAAGGTCAAATTTACTCTTTTCGTCCAACATTGAAAAATAGGGAATAATAGCAGTTAGTTTTGCAAAGAAATTATCCCTTACAATATGTAACTGGGAACATTTTATTATAAAATAGTATGCATCCTCAATCACACGTTTAAACATCTTACAAATTATATTATTAATATCTATTTTAGTAAACCTTCCTTCTTCTATAAAAAGCTTGTGACAGCTTATTCTGAGTTTAACAAGATTAGCAACTTCCTAGTTTTAACTTATCATTGGCTAGAATATATTTTTCCATATAGTAAGAACTCGTCGAAGTCCTATAGGTACGTAACTTATTCCCATATGGTTTATTAGCATCATTATATAAGTTACGTTTCCAAAATGACTCGTGTCTCTATCATGCATTTTTTTGGTAACAGAAGCTAACAATGTACGGATTGAAAATGTGTTTTGGTTATCACAAGAATGTGAGAAACCTATTTGTGTAAGAAAAATTGCATTGTTGGACCATATCCTTCATTATTTGATATGCTATATATGTAAGATCTGCGAACAAGAGAATCTTTATTGGAGTTGATGATGTGAAACCAAAAGTTGACAGAACTTCTGAGAGTCAAAATAACTAAAGGGTATTTCATAATTCGGCTCTAACACCATCATTCGATGGATGCATATTTGTGAACTCCTAAGACGTATTTAAAATATCTAAGCTGTAGTTTTTCAGGAGAAAATAGGTCATATTTTTTCAATATCACTACAGAAGAGAAACACACATATCAAACAGTAGTAGTTCAAGGGAGACAAATGTATATAGCACTGTAACATTTACTGCACGCAGAGTTATTATCCTTATACTGAAAGAGAGAATCTCACCATAGTATATTTAATTATACACATTATTATGAATATTTTGTATATGTGTATCCTTCTGGACACGCTATGTATATGCATGTATATGCGTTTAAGTTATTAGCTGTGACATACATTGATAATGTGTGAGTAAAGCAAAACAAGCGAAACGGATAGTATCAATATTGACAGTATTGATGAAAAAGTACTGTTATACTACATAAATACATACTGATAAAGGAGATCCTTTGGAAGCAACACACACAACCAAGGGAGTAAAGTATCGGACTCGGTTTTATTGAGTCTGTTCATGAGAGGTAATGTAGGAAGCAACACCTCTAACACACTCTAGCACCTGCTTAAGCGGTATTCTACTTCAAATCACATACATTCGGCTCGTTGATCCCAAAGGACCAGTAAAGATACTTCTACTAATTCGTAGCAGGGGGAGATCTCTAGTGCGAAATGTTAATATAAAATGATAAGGGGCATCCTTTGGAAGCAACAAACACCACCAATTTAGTAAAGTAGCAGAATCGATAAACCAAATTTTGACACAAAACTGAGGACAGAAAAACAAAGTATCAGATTACCATGGACTATGCTGGCATAGAGTGGTATAGCATCCAGTGCATTATGTGTGGTGCTTTTGCCTACTTTTCATTATAATACCAACAAAATAATGGATATTGTTGTGTTTTTTGTAGGTTTTACACATAATATTGTTGTGGACTGTGGCGTAGCAAATAAAAGTCTAGACAGAATGGATAAATGGACAAACATGGAGTACGAAAAACAGCATCCAGATGAGAGTGAAGCAATCATGGTTACTCCGGGGGACGAATTTTTCGTCGATGTCATGGTATAGTTGTGAATAAATTTCCCAAATCTTCAGTTTTTCTTTTACCTGTTTTTTATGATTTTATCGAAGGCAGCGAAATATTATATGGATTTATAAACTGACAATGAGTTACTCCGGTACTGTTATGCATTTCAACATGCATGGGCTGTGTGTGTTTGTTTGTGGATCTCATTTCAAACATGTAAAACTACATATTCAGGCAACACTGATGAAACTACATGTTCAGGCGACACTGATGAAACTACTCCTTCAGGCGACAGTGACGAAACTACACGTTCAGGCGTCACTGATGAAACTAAACGTTCAGGCGACACTGATTTAACTACACCTTCAGGCGACACTGATGAAACTACACCTTCAGGCGACACTGACGAAACTGCACCTTCAGGCGACACTACACGTTCGGGCGACAGTGATGAAACTACACGTTCAGGCGACACTGATGCAGATATGAGATCTTCTCTAAATTAGAAAAGTATCAGCTCAGTCAGAATAGCCTCAAATGTTTTTCTTCCAAAATATTTCTGAACAATATCTTTCGAAAAATATAATAGTTTCGCATGTCCATGTTGAATAGTTGTTATTCTCATGTGTTTTTAAATCAAGAAGTTGGACAATTAAGCTAATTTATGACAGAAGATATATTGCAATTTACTGGGATGCGTTTTGATTTCTGTGCAAAACATAACCTTATAAAAAGAGATAGATGTACAGTATACATATTTTTTTTTTTTGCTTTTTGCTTTTTTCATTTTCAAACACTTCATTACACATATAATTAGTTCTGCTCATACTATCATTGATGGTATACTTCGGAGGCAATAATACGTTATTGTACATCTAATACTACTGATAATAATAGAGCTTATTTACAGAGCTTCCTTCGTGTTCTTATTGTCGGTTGTGTGTACTTTCGCAATAGGTTTTGCTGACATTTCTATACCTGTGTTGCAAAAATAACAATATTTCTTTATTAATTTCAACATTAATGTGTTAACTTAACTATGACATGAACATAGTTGGATTACGTTATTATATGTTTGCCAAAGAAGCATGTATGCAAGCTTTCTTTAGCAGAGCACAATATAACATCGGACGGAGGTTGACAGTGATCCTGACAGGCACAATCTATTTATGCTTTGTTTTGTTTTATTTATTTCAAGGTCATCTGTCAATGTCAGCTAAACGCTTCAGTTTTAACATCATTTAGATGAATGATTGTTTTATATATTCTCTATATGTTTAATACTGTCATAGTAATGACTGCATAAACCACTACATGTTGTTCAATCCTTATTTTATTTATACTTATTTTATATCGAACTATAAATACTGAGTTCCAATTATTGAATATATTTGTGAAGTTTTTATGGGTGACCTCGAATGGTGATAGTACTAGGCTGGAAAAAAATCTTCCTTTAAAAGCACGCCTTTCCAGAATTATTGAATTGCAGGGCCGAACTTATCTTCTTAGGAAATTGATTGTTACGATGACGACCGTACGCAGAAAAAAATAACATGCATTGTTAATAACTTTTCTTTTTTTCCTCGTGGTTAAGTAAACGCATTAAGTTCGAGTATTGTACATTACTTTTTTTTCACATATTGCGCTTGTTTCAGATGTCATTTAAGCATGATACATCAATGCGAATTGAATGATGACTCTTAAAGACATTTAAATCAATTACACTTGTTTCAGGGCAATGCAAGGCTGGAGTGTCAGGAGGATTCGACGCAACGAAAGTTATGCTTCACCAAGTGCCGTGCAAGCATCCAGGCCTACAATATAACATTGGATGAAAATGTCACCCGAGATGAAGACGGGTTTGGGTGGGTTGTCATTAATAGGAAAATTGATAATGGCCTGAAGGAAGTAGCAAGATTAGGCATAAAACTGCATGTTCCCCCACCATCCCTATCAAGTATCAGAGGAGTTAAAACAACCGGTACGTATGACTGTGTTCCTAATAGATGTTATGTCATTCGGAGACAAAAAATTGTTTTATATCTACTTTATTTTTTAACGTTAGTTCTGCGTCTATCTAGAGTATTGTAGATTATAGACTATTATACTTTCTGTTGTATTTTGTCTTCAAATATTACTCCTTTTGTGTAGTACAGTGCGGACCTACGATGCCATTGCGTTTGGACGCTATGGTTTCTATAGGACCCTATATTTCATTTTTGCAAAATTTATTTCGTAATATGTATATTTCAAGTACCTATGTCTCCACATATTTGTATTTTTATGTCAAAAGAAAAGTTTTAATCAAATGTTTTCGTATACGTGTAGATAACTCAACTTCAAATAGTTTTTATTATTAAATGTGTCTTTGTTTTAATGATGGTTTATAGTAATTACAGATGTTTACATCTTTAAAATATCGCGTCTATTCTCTATCTGTTTTAGATAATCGTTACAAGACACCTGACGTGAGTAAGACTTCATATAAAACTTTAAAAAGCTTCTTTGGAATCAAGCGATAAGGCAGTCCTGAAGGATGTATGGCAATGTTATGTTTTGTTTTAACTGCACATCTTAGTGAGCAATCAAGGGTTTTCTTTCTTGAAACAATTACGCTCGAGTGTGGAATACATAGGAACATCCAATCCAAGGACTCCGTGTGTTAAAATAAACTGCGGACTACAAGGTCAGTGATATCTGAAACCCGTGACACTATTGGACGCCGAAGTAAACTATCCAAAAGACATGTTCATCATATAGATTGTCAATATTGTAACCAATGCTTTATTGCTTTGTTGAATACGCGTATGTATGTTATTAGTAGAAAATGGTTTATTACACTGTTAGTACTCAATTATACTGTTTCAATGTTATGTTTTGTTTTAACTGCACATCTTAGTGAGCAATCAAGGGTTTTCTTTCTTGAAACAATTGCGCTCGAGTGTGGATTACATAGGAACATCCAATCCGAGGACTCCGTGTGTTAAAATAAACTGCGGACTACAAGGTCAGTGATATCTGAAACCCGTGACACTATTGGACGCCGAAGTAAACTATCCAAAAGACATGTTCATCATATAGATTGTCAATATTGTAACCAATGCTTTATTGCTTTGTTGAATACGCGTATGTATGTTATTAGTAGAAAATGGTTTATTACACTGTTAGTACTCAATTATACTGTTTCATAGTCTGGCTGATTAAGGGACCAGGCAATATTGATCGGGGTGGGGGGGGGTGGGGGTGGGGAGGACCTGGGCAAATACAACTGTTATATGAAAAAAACTGTAGGTCCCATGGCAAGCAAACGAAAAAACAAGGTATCGTCCCATGGCTTGTTGCGGAAAAAAAAAGTACCTGCCCCATGCCATTTTACACCGATCCCAACGCCCAGATAAATATTGCCTGGTCTATAAGCACCCTTTTATGGTCTAAGATTACTGCTTCAATATTTGTATTTTTGAAAGTTTTGGCAAATAAATATTGACTTAAAATGTGTACGTCCCATGGCAAGATTTATTTGTGCGAGTTCATTACAAAATCCCTGCTAACATGAGAGTTATGGAGAGAGAACACAAAATACATTATATGTAACTATATGACCTTTATGACCTTGACCTTAAAGATACAGACCTGGCTTAGGGTTCTGCACGTCATCTCGATTAGATGTGTAATTTTGTCAATTTATTTTAAAAACCCTCCATGCATGGAAAAGTGAGGACAGGAAATGGACTTTATTATATGCATCTAAGAAGTATATTACCTTTATGATGACCTTTATGACCTTGACATTGTTGACACAGATCTGAGTTTTGGGTTCTGCACGTCGTCTTGATGAGATGAGTATATGAGCCAATTTATTTCAAAATCCGTCCATTCATGTGAGAGTTATGCAGCGGACACGGATAACAGACGGACGGATGTACGGACAACGCCAAAACTATATCCCTCCGACTTCGTCGGGAGATAAAAAATGTCCTTAGATGTTTTCGAGCTAAGTATGATTCGCGTATTAATATATTGAATACGTTCTTGCCATGATATTGTTATTGCGTAATTAGTAGTTATTGTTATATTTGTTATTGTTAGTGTACATTGAACATATTTCTGTCGTGTTTGCCGATTAAATATTTCTATGGAAGGAGGTGGGTATGTTTTTATTTATAAAGTGTTGTCTTTTTTCGTAGTCATACGACTGCTTAGATGCCTTATCATGAACCCTGTAACAATTCCCTCATCGGTCAACAAATGTAAAATATTATAATAAGCGTACCCATCTGTATTTATATATTATTGTGTATAAAATTATATTGATTAGATACTTGTACGGGTACGTTGATGTATATTTAAGAATATGGCGCCGGTTTCACTAAACTGAATTACAAAAGTTTTATTTAAATACTTAACAAACTAAATAAGTCACTAAATAAAATTTAAAAAGAAAGATGTGTTGAACAAAACATAAATTAAGTATCTACTTAAAATTGAACTAAGTAAAACAAAAGCTTAAAGGCTTAATTAAATATAGACTTGGAACTGAATCAGTCTAAATACAAATACAGTTTTCATAGAATCCGTCAAAATCATGATCACCTAGATGCTTGCAGTAGATCATAGCAACCAATCGCCATAAACGCATGGTAACTGTGTTTTTTCTGATCTACATTTTTTATCAAAGCATTTTAACTGTATGTAATTTTGTTACATTTGTTTTATGAATGTGATGATGTTGTAAATATATATGTGAACGTCTATTTCATTTTTGGACCTGGACGTGTGAAGAAATGTTTTAAAATAAATAGACCGTCTATAGCTGTTTATTTAGTGGTAAATCTTCTCCAAAGCTAACTTAGAAATTTAACTAATTTCTCGCATTTTACTCTCTTTTTATTTTACTTAATGAGATTGATATTTTCTTAATAAAAAGGAATCAATTTTGATGTTATACAATGCCTTATTTAATCAGCATAGCATAACTTCATTAACATTATTATTGTTATTATTATTATTGGTTTGGAGAGACAAACGTTTTGTTTTTGGTGTTTTCAGACACATTTAAAATAGTACCAGAATAAGTTATATACCAGATGAATATTTTATTTGTAAACCAAAATGCATCCCTTTTAAAGATCGTTTAAGAAATCATATACACGCATGTTGTTAACCATAATGTTATAATGCAATGTAACATGTAAAATAGTATGAGAGTGGGCCTTTGGAAACGGCCGAACACGATAAATACGACATATTGCAGTTTCAGTTTGACTGAGACTTCATGAACGGTAGTGAAATATGCTTGCTACCGTTCATGCTCCCTATCCCCGGGTTAAGCAGAACTTAATAATTCAGAAAAAAAATAGTACATGCTTTTAACCATCCCGAAGATGGCATGCATATGGCGGTGGACATGCTACTTTTAATGTCATAATTGCATGTCCAGCGGCGTATGGTCCCAGTATCTAACAAAATTCTATACCCCGAAGAGCGAATTAAATAAAATGAAATTTAGTTGGGAGCAGCGGTTATGAAGCCTGCGCGTAAGTCCATAATTGAATAATTTAATAACACAAGTAATATAAAATGAAGCAACATTTAATCACATAATTAAAATAATATGTTATATTATTTTAGTTTATTTCGGCCATCCGTCTAATGGGAAACTATTTAGTTTCAAACATATCACACAGTAACTTTACCATTAGTGTATTGCCGGTTGTCCGTCCAAAGAAATGTGGAAGAAGCCGCCTAAACCTTTATTTTTCAGCATTTACTTCATTCCTCTGTGATCGATGTTCCTATCTATTAACGGGGTTGGGGGTGGGGGTGGGGTTGGTGTAAATCACAATTTCATATTAATTGTTAAATTGGTGATCACATATTTATGGAATCAATTCAATGCCAACATATGTTAAAAATTCAGATCACTAAACATTAACGAATACCGATTTTAAAATATAAAAGTGTTATATATACTGAGCAATATAAATTTAGCACATAACATGCATGTCATTTCCATAGACGAGATGCAAAGTCGTGTATGTTCGGGGTCAATGATAACGTGAAATATATACACCAGTAATAATGCTATAAAGTCATTTGTCAGTAAAGTCGGTGATTAAAATAGAGCAAATATGATGGGAACATACTTTTATAGGTTATCGAAAATGGTTCTGATTTCAATAAAAGAGAGGTAATTTTAAAATTACGAAATTTGGAATGTTTTTGTTTGAGAATAACAATCGTTTGTGAACAGATTTTAGCGGTTTTTAAACAATGTAAGAATGGACAGGTCTTGGCAATGCCAAACATTAAATTTGTTCAAAGCACTACATTTGTATAATGAAATAAGTTGTTTTTAATATATGGGAGGTAATTCTGATACTTCGCTTAGAAAATAATAACATAACACGATTTTTTGAAAATCGCATCCTTGCCTAGCATTTCTTATATCTTCAAACATTTATATCGATGTTGATATGTTTAATCTTATGTTCCTAAAATACGGTGCTAAACTTTTTTTGTTTAGTATATTTTAGAAAAATAAGTATCCTACCACCGATTCTCATGCCTCACGATTCTTATGCTACACCTGATCTTATTACACGGACTTATAATGTCATGTGATTTAGCGTTTCTCTATTATTTTTAGTTTGTTTAACTACAGAAATGCTAAGAAACGGAAATTTTTAGTTGGTTAGCAACGGTTAAAGATTGACCTACCTTCATAAGCATTTAATTGTACTATTTCATTTGTAGTTTTATTTTTTTAATTTGTAGAGTGCATTTATAATTGCTTTTTATTATTGCATTTGTAGTTTTATTCATGCATTAGTGAAGCAATTCATCTTGAGTTTACATCAAAACAATAAATGAAAACATAAAATGACTTGCGTATTTTTTAATCGCCAAAATTAAGTCAACATTTTATTTAAATTAAGCTTTTGTATAAATGGATATAAAACACTATTTATAACCGCTGAACAACCAAAATGGTTCTTAGTTGATTTTACAAGATCGTAAGACGTCGCTACTGTGCATTTCAGGGTGCCTAGACGTCGAATATGAATCGAGATTTTTTTTATATTACTTTCTAAATGTTTTCATACCTTATATGATTGAATATAATGAAACCGGACGCTCCTGTATCTGTTTGCAATCTTCGCGTAGCCATCCTCTAAGCTTCGCAAAGCCAAAAATACATTTTCAGCCCCCGTGTTTACATGTAATGTTATTGACAGCCGAAAACCAAAATGGCGACGGCGGAACATTCCATTTTTCTAGGGTAGGGTGACTTAAAAATACGAGTTGACCAACAGTGATGTAAATAACAAAATATAAACATAGTATATTATTAACCTACCTTGTATTTGATAGATATAATGGTTTTCATTCCGAAATAAAAGATAAGTATGATCGATGTCTGGAGATGCTGAACATTGAACAACACCCTGCATAACCTACGTTTTACTTGGTACACCCGAACCCTAGAAACAGACATGCGCAGACGACAATTTCCAAAAATAACGCCGCCATGCTGTTTTAATTTTTACAATGTAAACAAGGGTGTCAAAATTAATTTTAGGCTTTGTGAAGCATGACGGATGGCTATGGCAAGATTGTAAACACATCCAGGAGCGTATATTTTCATTTCATCTAACCATATCTGGTATGAAAACATATAGCAAGTAATAAACACATCTCACGTCCAGGCACCCTGAAATGCACTGTAATGTTTTATCTGTTGAGGTTGAGTTTACTCATGGAGTTTCGATAAATGCTTCATAATTATATATATGTAAATGAGGTTCTTCATTTATGAAAATGAGATCCTTCATTTGTATTGTCGCGTTTTATTGGGATGGCAATAGGTTAAGAGTGAGGTTCGGTGCACCCTAGAACCTGGTTTAAACCACCACCGGCTTTTTTTGCCATTGACGTTCCAACCCGTTTGTGTTTGTGATGTCACATGCCTTGCTGCCTATTCATGTTGTTATTGTTGTTTCTTTTAAGCTGCGTTTTTGGTTGATTGTGTTCTGAAAAGCTGTATTTTCCTATTCAACTTGTCTATTTACATTGAATCTAGAATATTATTATAATCTCGTTGCTAACAACCCTTTTATGTTTGTGATGTCATATCTTGCTTTTTATTCATCTTTTTAATTATTGTTTGTTTTCATTCGTGTTTTTTGGTCGACTGTGGTCATTGAATGCTCCTGTTTGACTGTTATATCTACTTCCCTTATTACACAGGTGTTCCATGTATAGTGTTAGTGTTATTCTATTTAAAAGGTCATATTTTAAAAACAGTCACATGATAAGCAGTTTGATGATGGTCGCCTTTGACTAGTTATAGCGTTCTTGCCTAGTCTACTACGGATTCAAGACGCTATCGCGGAACATTGTGATTGTGGCATTCAGCAATGACATGATATATGAATTCCGCCCACTGCTGCATCCGTCTTAAGGAACGTAAATTGGAAGGACTCGCGTATTGTAGTTTTACACTGGCCACGAAATAGGGCCAGAGAATCTAATCGACGACATTTTCTCTTTTTCGAGTCCTCATGCCTGCGGGTACAAATTTCGAGTATCCACGTCATACTAAATTACAGGGTGTATGTACTACCTATCAGTTGTGAATGTACTGTATATATATATTATATATATATATATAGAGAGAGAGAGAGAGAGAGAGAGAGAGAGAGAGAGAGAGAGAGAGAAAATGGACCAAGGGTAATAACTAGTTATAAAATAAGTAATACTGTATAGATTTATGAATCTATGTATCACTTTGATTAACAACCAGTCAATAAAGAAAACGTCTTCTCACTGCCTACGATTAGATGTCTGCGTTCGGAGTATTCTGACTTCTGATCGTTTGATACGAGTTACTTCATTAAGCAAACGGCACTGCGTATCTTAGAATGTGTAGTATAGTGTCACTGTAGCATGCACTGCCCTACCAACGGCATCGAACATATGCTAAATGCAGGAGAGGTCCGGGAACATCGCACGACAGTCGAGACGTCGTTAACCATGCTATCCCTTGGAAAATAAATGTAAGTGACTTATACGTTTGGGTTATATGTGGCATATAAGACACTTACAATTGACATAGACCAGTAACATATAAGCCACTCCCTACTGATTTTAAATGCAAATGAGATGTAAGTCATATCACACTTATAAGTCATTTATATGACAAATACTCTGTCAATTATAAGTGACTTATATGCGAATTATAAGTGACGTATATGTGACATGTGTCGTATAAATGTAAAACGTATTATAAGTGACATATATGTCATTTATAAATGACATATAAGTGACATATATTCCACTAATAGGTCGACTTTAAGCCAACAGAATATTAATAAAGGGTAAAATGAAACGTCATAACATGAAAAAGTGTATCAATTTTAATTCAATATATTGGTACATTATCAGTTGATCTAAATAAAACACAAGATAACATTATTATATCAGTCATGTTGCGGCAGTTTGTTTCCCGATGCTTTCTTGTTGGCTTCTTCTGGTCTATTTCTCTTTCTTTTTATTTCTTCCAATCTGAAAACATTAAATGATGACTTTTAATAAACGTCAGGAATATATATTATCGGGTGGATTTATCTGGTTCTTTAACATACGTTTTATGAAAGACAGAATATGCCCTGTCTGCGAATAATTCATATGAACCAAACAATGTTATTTAAGTGACTTGTTTAAATGTCTCAAGTGTTATCGTATGGACTGGCCTAATGCCTCCATAGTGTAATAGGAGACAGGCGTATTAAACATTTAGTCATGATGTTTGCTATTTAACATCATTTAATATACGTATGTAATTATACCAACACAATCCAAATAAACCTAGTTAACATGATTAGCTGAGCATTAAATGGCATTTCCTTTTGTAAAAGAATTACAGGTAAATATAGAAATAATTCATCAAATGTACTTACCAGCTACCAGCTAATAATCCCATATAATGTGTCTTCTGTTGACACCAGTATCCAAAGCAGATTTGATATGAACGTTTCAAAATATTTACAAAATTCCTCATTTCGAAATGATAAACGTATTTCTAATAAATCCTTCACCAAATCACTAAATGAAGTATTTCCGTTGAAAGGTCATCTCACTGACCTAATTACAGGTCAGATGAACTCAACGTATTTCATGACGAGGAAATAGGCACTTTCATATAACTGGCTTATAAATTCTCTCCAATGTCAGCTCCTAATATAACTGGCATTTAAGAGGAGTATATGTTTACATGATCTGCACATATAAGCCATTTAGACAATATCTTGACTTTATATGCGAAGTATATGCGACATGTATGTTACATATAAGCTGCATATAAGTTGCATATAAGTCACTTATATGTTCGTATATGAAGATTCGGTAAGGGATTGCATAATGTCAATTACAATGACGCACAGTGGGAGAGCAGTCGCATCTTTTATCGAGGATACACCGCATAACTCTGTTTTAAATGTCAAATGTTTTGACACAACGTAGTCACAATTTGTACTCCTTTGCAGGTACACAGAAACTACAGTGGTACTTCAAAACACATTAAAAAATAAGGCCAGTTATGAGTGTAAAAGCAACACAAACAATGGAGTCAAGTTTATAAGACATACCTATACTATTAGAATTCATGTTGACCACTTCTGGCATATATAACATAGTCTTACTCTTCAAATGGGGAAATTGGACATTTTTAGTCATTTGTTACTCAGTATCAATACCTCTACTACCTTTCCTGAAAATTTCGAGAAAAAAAATGTTGAGACCGTTTTGAAAGTTGGTCGCCATCTTTGGGATGTTAACTATTTGTTATTTCGTCAGAAGGTTGTCTCCGTACACTATACTTTGTTTAAAAAATCATTTGCAGTGTGAAGAATGGAAATTTGGATGAATAATCTACACTCAAGAACATGTTTTAAAATGATGAAATCTACATAATCTAATCTATCTAGATTCTATTCCTAAATATTTCAAAAATTCAGACAATCCTGTAATTTGTTATAAGTATAAAAATACCAATTAGAAATTATATTATTTTCAACTACAACAAAATAGTTTCTGACCTTGATATAGTAAATAACACTCCTAAGAAATCTGAATGTAATACAACACAAGGTTGCCAATTTTGCTATGCACCCTGGTAATTTTAATATTGTAGATAAACGTATTCGGCATCTGTTTTCTAAAGGTTCTACGTATAGATTACCTTCAATTATTGATATTAATGCATGTCGTGCTCAGATCGCCCAATCCACTGAGGAGTTTAGTATAAAATAGTGTTGTAGAGAACACGCGGACCCAAACTCTCTATCTTTTTGGAAAAAGTCAATTTTTAAAACTATAGATACACGTATTAACTTTTATAGTGCTAACACCTCTTTACTTCCTCCGAGACCTAGGTTTTCGTTTCGTAATTTAAAATTGGAAATTTAGGAATTTCATAATACATTTGTTTTAGTTCCTGCTGTGCTGATAAAGTAGCTAACAATGTAATTATTGTCTGACGCCTACATTACGTCAATGTTTTATCTCTGAAACTTAGTAGCACTAAATCGTATACTCCAGCTCAATCTACTAAGGATGATGTTGTTTCCACACATATCACACGGTGCACTACTTTCAAGGCTGGGGTAGATGAAAAGAAAAACAAGCTGCCAACTATGTACTGGTTTCCTAAATTACATAAAAATCCGTAAGACCCGCTTTATTTCAAATTCTAGTGCCTACACCACCACAAACATCTCCAAACGTTTAACTTCTCCACTTACTGCCGTAAAAGTTCACGTTAAACAATAATGTGCTAAAACTTATGAGAATTTATTTTGGTCTATTAAAAATTCAGGAGACGTTCTTCATAAGATTTGTAATAAACGTCAAGTTTCATCTATAAGTACTTATGAGTACTTGTGACTTCTCTACACTATTTACAACCTCACCACATGACCTTATCAAAAACTAGCTTATTGCTCTTATTCAAAATATCTTTCGCTAGAGAAAAAACTACATTTTTGAACTCTGATAGTATCAAAGTGTTTTTTACCTACGGCAGTTTAGACAATTACATTATGTGGACTTGCCAAGAAGTTTGTGAATCACTCATTTTCCTATTAGATAATATTTTCGTCAGGTATAAAACTACCGTTTATAGACAAATTGTTGGCATCTCTATGGGTACGAACTGTGCACCTCTTGTCGCAGATTTGTTATTGTATTGCTAGGAAAGAGATGTCATGTTGAGTTTTTCATTCGATACTCAGGCAGGTGTACCTGAAGCATTTAATGACACCTCTCGGTATTTGGATGACATATTGAACATTAACAATCCTTTCTTTTCTACTATGGTTAATAATATCTATCCTAAGGAACTTCAAATCAACAAAGATAAGGTTTCTGATACTGTCGCTTCTTTTCTTGATTTACATCTCTCTATTGAAAATGGCGAAATAATTAGTAAAATCTATGACAAGAGGGATGATTTTAATTTTGATATTGTTAATTATCCCCATTTAGATGGGGATGTTCCCCGAATTACTTCTTATTGGATATATGTTTCTAAACTTATTTGTTTCTCTAGAGCTTGTAGTCGTGTTGAGGACTTTAATATTCGTAATATTTGTATAACTAAAAAGCTACTCCATATAACTAAAAAGCTACTCCAGCAGGGCTACCGTTACCATAAACTTCGAAAAAACTTTGCAAAATTGTATTATCGTAACCCTGATCTACTTTTAAAATATAAAAGTAATTTAAGAACTCTTCTTCGACAAGGACTATCACAACCAGACTGCTATCAATCTCAATTGCAGTCTCAGTAAAATCGAGACTGCAATATTTCGTATGTATCGTGTTCGGCCGTTTCCAAAGGTCCACTCTCATGCTCTTTTCTATGGTTATGCGATTTACAAACTTCGTAAGATCCTCGGTCATTAATCACTTTGATACAATCTCTATTAAACTTGTTAAAACGTTTATCAAAATAGGTTATGACCCTATAATTTTGAAACGTACTGCATGTTTAGTGGTTGACCCATTTACAGTTTGCCAATATGCTTTCCTCTTTGATTGTGCGATGACCGGACATATTGTGGACCCTATGATGACGTCTACCTAAATTCTTATAGGACGGTAGCGTTTGATGTTTGTCTTTAATCTTGCCTTGTCGTACCCTTAACTATTTGTTCTCTTGTTGCTCTGGTTTCTGCTAAGTCATTGAGTACTTATTTTGTGGCTTTCTGTGCTTTTATTTTATATTTTATATACATGGACATTTATGTATTTACTTAGTTTGCCTATTAACGCTGCCTTGTTTGTTAGAGATTATAACCTGGTGGAGATATTTTCATTTACACTGTCCCGTTTATTGGAATGACAATATGGTAATAAAGGGGTTTGGTGCACACAGAACCTGGTTTAAACCACCAGCGGCCTTTTTTGCCACTGACCGTTCCCAGGCGGTAGCCCTATTGTCAACCCTTGTGTGTTTGTGGTGTCTTATCTTGCCTTTTATTCATCTTTATATATAGTTGTTATTTGTTTCTTTGTGTGTTTGTGGTTGACTGTCTTCCTTGAATGCTACTTTTCCTGTTCGACTTGCATATCTACTCTTATTATGTTGTAGTTTGTATTGACTCTAGTCCCTATTCGATTTTCTGGGCGGGATTAGATTGCATGGGCATCCAGCCCATACACTCAAATAGACTAGAATCAATACAAGTTATTTTCGTGAAATTAATGGCACATGCCTTTACAAAATACTTCACAATACAAGAAATACAGACCTTAACAAAACAATTATTCCTTATAAACATTGTAGACAATTATTACGTGGTTTGTTTCCGTCTTCCCATTGTGCACACTGACGTGAATCTGTCATAAGTAAATAAAATGGCGGTCAGTTTCAGTGAGGTACTTGCCAGGATGTTTTACTTTATATTTTATAGTTAAATGGCCCTGTTATGGTTAAATGTAATTTTATATTTTTAATTTATTTTTAAATGATGTTTAGTGATGGACTCATAAAATGTCTTTGTATAAATATATGTATTGGGATGCCCTTTTTCAAGAACAATTGCACATACATGTATGTTGTTTTTCCACAAACTATCATTTATCATATGTGTTCAAATGTAGTCCGAAGTAAAACGTTGCACCACCCGAGTTCAAATGATTGTACAGTACGCTGTATAGGGAAAATACGGAATTTAATATCTTTAACTATCAGGTGTTTGTTCCAATACTTTACCACCCAAGAGTTAATTGTTTGTATATGTATCACTGTAAGGTTCTTAAAACGTTTCTTCTTTGAATCTGAAGAGCCACTGGCATTTACGTTTAGCATTAGGTCTCTCACTGGCATTATTATCAGTAGTAATCAATCATAGTAATCTATCATTGCAGCCTGTTGAATACAAAATAGAAACAACCATTAAAATGCATCTATAAAGAACCATTGTACAGATTTTCATTGTTGTTGAGCATATTTTTGTGTGTATGTGAGTGGCGTGGGAGTGGGGTGGGGAAGGGGTGGGTGGGGTTTCGGAAAAGATCCGTATTCACTAAAGTTAAAGTTAACCAGTTAGATGGTAATGTTATCCAAGCTACTTATTATGGGTACCAATGCATCTGAGTTTCTCAACGTCTTGCTAGAGCTTGTAGTCATGTTGAGGACTTTAATATTCGTAATATTTGTATTATTGAAAAGATAACTAAAATGCTACTCCAGCTATGCTACCTTACCATAAACTTCGATAAACCTTTGCAATATTTTTAACGTAACGCTGATCAACTTTTAAAATATAAAAGTGATTTAAGAACTCATCTGCGACAAGGACTTCTATGGTGATGTGAGCTACAAACTTCGAAAGATCCTTGCTCATAACAGGGACTGTAGATAGACGTAATCTAAACGGGTTATGGTCATAACCACTTTCATACAAGCTTTATTAGACGTGTGAAAAATGTTTATCAAAAGAGGTTATGACCCTATCATTTGGCACGCACTGCATGTTTAGTGGTTGACCCATTTACAGTTCGCCAATATGCTTTCCTCTTTGACTGTGCGATGACCGGACAGATTGTGGACCCTAGGGTGACGTCTACCTAAATCCCGAAATGGCGGTAGCGTTTGATGTTTGTCTTAAAACTTGTATTGTCGTTACCTTAACTATTTGTTCTCTTGTTGCTCTGGCTTCTGCCAAGTCACCGAGTACTTGCTTTGACTGTGGTACTTGAATGCTACATTTCCTGATCGACTTTTATATCTACTTTTGTTAAATAGAACTCCCTCAATAAAAATATCCCTGACGTTCCATTGAAAAAGCGTCCAAACTTCTTCTTTTCAGAAACTTCTAATCCATTCGTATTGACTATTGGCATGGAAAATCTCATTGACATGGCAAATCAAGTTTGTTGAAGCTCCTGAAGTAATGGAAAAAATAGACCCAACTCGGGATTCAAATTGTTTTATATAGAGCAAAATGTATAATTGGAGTAATATTAACTTCTTCTTAATTTAAAAAAAAAGAAAGACAAAAGAAATAATACATAGTATAAATGTTGACAGTTGTTTGTCATGAATGAGTATTGCCATGTGTGTATGTGCATATACAGAGGAAAATAGTTTTAAGCTATCGTTTTCTCGGTTAATACTTAGACGATAGTATGTATACTTCGCATTCGTAAACGTTTTAAAACAAATCTCTAAACTGTTTTTGTAGTCTTGCGTATTTTTATATAAAACAAATAAACTATGTATATATATACTGCATTTATTAGCAAATAATTATTACAAGATGATTTATAGGTATTTTATACAATAATTCATTCCGATCTTTGGAGATCGCTGAGCCCGATATTTATAGATATCGGTGTTACATTCTCAAATACTTTTGTTTTCTTACTTGAATTTCAAATAGGTGGTTCCACTACTCCAGCCTTTAAATGTTCTGAGTATTGTTTAATCACCCTTAGGATAAGTTTCCTGCTTTTTTAATTTAGTCGTTTGACTGTTGCATGTCATACGTAAGCTTCATAACCTATGCTCTCAACTAAATTCCATTTTGTTTATTTCGCCAGTTGCTTTTTCGTTTGGAGCAAAGCGTTTTGTTGGAAACTGGGAGGGCTGGCGTGGCGCAGTCGGTAGCGCGGCGGATTTGTAACCGGAGGCCCCGGGTTCAATCCTCCGTGGTGCCACTGAGTTCCGTCGGTGTGTTCTTGGGCAAGACACTTTTCCTTAGCCTCGTCCGTCGGATGGGGACGTAAACCGGGCGGTCCCGTGTATCGGTCTATCAACCGAGCACGTTAAAGAACCATAGGAATCTATTCGATAATAAGAGTAGGGCAGGTTCCCGGATTCCTATGTATCCTTCCCCTCTCTCTGGGGCGGCTCTAAATAACCTGTACTGTGTTGATGAGCCGTTAAACAACATTCAATTCAATTCCATACGCCGCTGGCCCTGGAATAGTGTAAACACACCTCATTGAAGTTTCCATGTCCACCGCCATATGCATACCATATTCGGGATGGATCAAATTTCTGTACTGTTTTCAAATATCGAGTTCTGCTCAACGCGTAAACGGTAGCAAGCATGTTTCACTACCGTTTATGAACAGTCTCAGTCAAACCGATACTGCAATATATTTTGTATTTATCGTCTTCGACGATTTCCAAATTTCTCTTTTCATACTTTTTTAATACTTTTTAATATTTTAATAGTATTTTATATATTACTTCAAATGTCAGTATACTACACGGCTCAAAAGACTTAAAAGAGCAGAAAAAATATATCAACCGTTAATTAATCCAGCAGATGTCAATATATTTAATCAGTAAACTAAATATAAATCATGTAGCTACAGTTTTGCTGGACAAATATAACAACAAGCAATACATTTTACTTACATTGTTTTATTAAATAAGTGAAAAACGATCCTTATTAATTTGAACAGTGTAACTGGGGAAATGGTTTCAGTACAAATATCGATTGAGAACTAATGTATTCTGCAATCAATTTAATAAATTACATACAGTTTTTACTGTAAAAATAATGATTATGCATATGTTAATTGCTTTATATCTGATATGTGTTTGTGATAACATTAATCATTTTGACTTTATCTTTTTTATGAATTAAGTGATATTGCAGATATATTATTTTGTTACGAATATTTCAAGAAATAGATTGTCTATCGACTAATGATAGCAAAAGTGATGATTTTTATCTTTCAAATTACAGTGTTTAAAATGTTCACAATTTGTTCTGGATATTTAGTCTTTTTAGTCCCCTAACACCCCCTACCCTCCTCCCCCCGTCCGTCCGTCCCTCTGTTCGTCCGTCTGTCATGTTTTTGTCCGGACTGTAACTTTGTCATGCATCTTTGAATTTTTAAAAAACTTGGTACAAATGTTCACCATAATGAGACGGCGTGTCGCGCGCAAGACCCAGGTCCGTAGCTCAAAGGTCAAGGTCACACTTGGAGGTTAAAGGTCAGAAATAGGCTTGTCCGGGCTGTAACTTTGTCATGCATTGTGTGATTTTAAAATAACTTGGCATAAATGTTCACCATAATGAGACGGCGTGTCGCCTGCAGACCCAGGTCCGTAGCTCAAAGGTCAAGGTCATACTTGGAGGTGAAAGGTCAGAAATAGGCTTGTCCGGGCTGTAACTTTGTCATGCATCATGGGATTTTAAAATAACTTGGCACAGCTGTTCACCATAATGAGACGGCGTGTCGCGTGCAAGACCCAGGTCCGTAGCTCAAAGGTCAAGGTCACACTTAAAGGTGAAAGGTCAGAAAGAGGCTTGTCCGGGCTGTAACTTTGTCATGCATCATGGGATTTTAAAATAACTTGGTACAAATGTTTACCATAATGAGTCGACATGTCGCGCGCAAGACCCAGGTCCGTAGATCAAAGGTCAAGGTCACACTTAGAGGTTAAAGATCAGAAATAGGCTTGTCCGGGCTGTAACTTTGGCATGCATTGAGGGATTTTAAAATAACTTGGCACAAATGTTACCATAATGAGACGGAGTGTCGCGCGCAAGACTCAGGTCCGTAACTTAAAGGTCAAGGTCACGATACCTTCAGAACACAGGAACACATATTTTGTAGCTAAACATGGTAAGGTATTGAACTTTCCTTGCATGATCATTCACATAGGTACATTCAACCTTTCATGTGGGTACATTCAAAGATAACTGTTTCTTCAATAACTTCAGAATTAACAAACTGGCTAATAACAACTTTATTTCTTTATTAATATACAATTATTGTATTGCCGAAACGCAGTAACCTTTGACAGCAGTTTGACATTTGTGCAATTATTGTGTTGACGAAACCGTAACCTTTGACAGCAGTGCAGCTTCTGAATTGTTAATTTTTGAAAAGATGTTTTTTATATAACAGGGGCTAGTATATGCTAGTGTCATTTATGTTCTTTTCCAGTTGCAGATTTGTTTTAATCTCAAATAACTTATTATTACCATGACATCTTGACATTACTTTTAATATATTAAGCTCGTTTAAGGTCAACGAAAAGCTCGACTATAAAATAAATATCATGAATAAACGATATTTTCATTTTAACCAAATTCAAAGAGTGACTATTTTTAATTTGTCTCTATAATATCCTGTTCCCGTGATATATATTTATTAAAGTATCACTTAAATTGATCTCTAAAATACCTTAAAATCGTTCACCCCAAACAATAGTTAAAACATGCTGCATATAATGTTGTAGGCCATTTCTATTGTCATCATAAATATGGCATTGTAAACCATTCATATTATCATATCAACACATGTTGTAAACCTTTTATATTATCATATCAACACATGTTGTAAACCATTCATATTATCATATCAACACATGTTGTAAACCATTCATATTATCATATCAATACATGTTGTAAACCATTCATACTGTCATATCAACACATGTTGTAAACCTTTTATATTATCATAAAAGCACTTATTGTAAACCATTCATATTATCATATAACACATATTGTAAACCATTCATATTGTCATATAAGCGCATATTGTAAACCATTCATATTATCATATCAACACATGTTGTAAACCATTCATATTATCATATAACACATGTTGTAAACCATTCATGTTATCATATCAACACATGTTGTAAACCATTCATGTTATCATAAAAACACATGTTGTAAACCATTCATGTTATCATAAAAACACATGTTGTAAACCATTCATGTTATCATATCAACACATGTTGTAAACCATTCATGTTATCATAAAAACACATGTTGTAAACCATTCATGTTATCATAAAAACACATGTTGTAAACCATTCATGTTATCATAAAAACACATGTTGTAAACCATTCATATTATCATATCAACACATGTTGTAAACCATTCATGTTATCATAAAAACACATGTTGTAAACCATTCATGTTATCATATCAACACATGTTGTAAACCATTCATGTTATCATAAAAACACATGTTGTAAACCATTCATGTTATCATAAAAACACATATTGTAAACCCATCATATTGGCATATAACACATACTGTAAACCATTCATATTATCGTTATAACACATGTCGTAAACCCTTTATATTATCGTTATAACACATACTGTAAACCCTTCATATTTTCGTTATAACACGTGTTGTAAACCTTTCATAGTATCGTTATAACACATGTGGTAAACAATTCACATTGTCGTAATGTTATAATACAATGTAAAACGTAAGCCTATAATTGCATATAATTTAATAACATAAATAACATATAAACATGTTTAAATAAAAAGTTATATTGTTCAAGTTTATTTCGGTCATCCATCCAACAGGAAACTATTTAGCTTTTAAACATATCACACAGTAACTTTTCCATTGGTGTATTGCCAATTGTCCGTCCAAAGAATATTTTTTCTACTTTTTCCGATGTGATAAATCTCAGGGAAGGAAGCATTAGCAGAAGACGTCCAAACCTGAAATTAGAAACAACATACCATATATTTTATTGTCAGCGTTCGATTCATTTGGCAAACAATTGTTTTTTCCATGCCTGGTGGAAATGTTCAACTCATCGTCCTCTGAGGTCCCTGTATTACCTTACATAAGTTAGCGGAAGAGTAAAACACAAATTAATTTTAATAATCAAATTTGCAATCAAAAATTTCACGAAACAATTCAATGCCAACAAATGTTTTAAAAATGATCGGTTCATTTAATATTGACGTATACTAATTTAAAATTAACATATGCTAGTCATTTCAAGCTGTACAGTCCCTATTTAACTGGTAATAACTCATGAATATGAATGAGTCACGTGTGAAGTAGTTTCAAATCGACGAACACCCCCAAAAGTCGGTATATAAGGAGAAATCGATACGTAAAATTTCACAGCCTCCGTACAGGTAACATCGATAAATATACGGCTGCAGAATATATGTGATAAAAAAATAAAACATCTAATTTACTTGTTTGTCAATTTTCAGTTTTATAACATTATTATTTATTGAGTGTTCGATCTTAGTTTGCTTTCTTATACATCTTTTCCAATCACCCGGGATTGCACTAACCACTCTCATGTACTTGGTATACGGGACATGCATATTATATATTGCACATACTTTTTGAATAAAAATTCAACAATTATCGTCCACAATATCATTTATAAAAAATCCCATTTTTACATAGATCATGCTAAAAGAACGAAGTATTATTGACTTTTATATTTGTGGTATAAAATATTGGTTCGGATAGAACCTCCTCCGCCGAATTATTTGAATTTTCCTGTATCATTGCCCAAGACTGTATAACATTTTTCCAAAAGATATTCATATGATCGCCTAGATTTAGAAGACCGTCTTTATACAGATACCAAACTTTATATCCTCCATTACTTTTTCAAATCGTTCAAAATAAGTGTTTCCCTTGGCGCAAACTTATCAGGGTCTAGAAGTTTTTCAATCCAACTTAATTTTAGTGATTGACTTTATATGTGGAATTTTCAATCCGACCTCTTCGAGTGTATTTATTATAATATTGCGTTTGATTTTATCGGGTTTATTTGACCAAAGACATTTAAACATTAACGTATGCATTTCTCGATAAACATATTCAGCGGGGTCAGGCAAAAACGTGAAACATTGAATGAGAACTGGCAAGGCTGGAGTTTTTAAAACTGTTGTTTTTCCTATAAGGGACAAGTTTCTAAATGACCAATGATTAAGTAGCTTTTTTATTTTCTCAAGTTTATTTAGGTAATTATGAACAGTATAGTCATAATTTTGTAAATTGTATTCTATACCTAAATGTTTGAACGAACCCCTCTGATACCATCTTACAGGTTTGCATGTATCTAATATTTCATTGCATCCTTTTTTTGATCCTATCCAAACAAATTTTTTATTCGCCTTAAGTTCGGAATATAACGAAAACGTATCTAACGTTTCTAGAGTCTAATACCAATGATTGCTCGTCGCCTTTGAGGAAAAGGGATGAATCATCGGCATATTGATTTATTAAATATTCTGAATCGTTTATTGTGATACCTGTAATATCCGGATTAGTTTTTAACGTTGCGCTTAAGATTTCTAATTAACAAATTATGAAAAGATATGGTGATAGAGGATCAAGGCCAAAAGAAGAAAAATCTAAACTATATCTTAAGAAATGGAGACCTATTTCACTTTTAAACGTTGACACTAAAATTGCTTCGGCAGCCATTGCTGGTCGTCTGAAAACTATACTTCCAGTGATCATTTCTGAAATTCAGTCCGGTTTTATGAAAGATATATACATAGGTGAATCAAACATTTTAGACACTATTGCGAAATATGAAAAAAATGATTTATCTGGTTTACTTGTTTTACTAGACTGTGAAAGGGCGTTTGATTCACTGGATGATGTTTTATAGAAAAAAACACTACGTTTTTTTAATTTTGGTGATTCATAACTGCAATGGTTTCAACTTTCTATAATTATATCACAAGCTGTGTTTTAAATAATGGTCACTGTTCTGAATACCTCTCTATACAACGCGGTGTACGTGTGATATATTTAGATATTATTATAGAAATGTCAAAAAAATATATAAAAATAATAATTAAGAAAAGCTTTAAGATTTTTTTTAAAACAAAGTTCAAAAAATAATTAAAAAATAGTAATGAAAATAAATAATAATAAAAAAAAAACCTGTGTAATTTTGGTTAAGATTGCTTAAGAAATGTGGCCTCTATCGTGTAAACAAGATGAAAAACTACATTTTTTTGCTAATTCAGGGACCAAAACTCTGATTTTTCTGGTCCGATCTGGCCCATTATCAAATTTTTCCGAGATCTTATGGTAATATACAATTTATACAAGTTTGGTTAAGATTACTCAAGTAATGTGGCCTCTATCGTGTGTTGACGACGGACGAAGAGTGGTCACAATAGCTCACCCTTGAGCACTTGAGCTAAAGAAGTATGCCTATCCAAACTGACTTTAATGTGTTGGATAAATCAAAATTAAGACTGTTATTGCAAAAATAATAAAGCAACTAAATTTATTTGAGATTTTCTAGTTTCCTGCTGCCCTAGCAACAGTGAGTTTACATGGGAAAAGCCCTATCAGAAAGTGTTTTAATTTCTCAATTTCTCAACCAATTTTCAAAACTAAGGTAGTTTGTATACCACTAAACATGCCTGTTGCAATGATATATAATTTATATACGTATTGTTAAAAGTGTTCATGTAAATGCTGAAAACCCAAAGGCTGAAATATGGGCATCAAACAAAAGGGGTTTAACTGTTGGGATTGCTGTAACTCTGTTTCTCTAGCAGTTATGAAGTCGCTGAATCAATAAATGTCTCGTAATTGTATGCATACTCGTATATGTGAATAAAGCTTGGACGCAGAAATGTCACATACGTCTGAGCGGCATATCACCTATATTGTGTTGAGGAGCAGTAAAACCAAACCTATTCAATTCACATGTGATCAGTCCATCGCTACCGACCTAAACACATATAAAAATTCATTAGCTATGTTCTCTCTTTCATTTCAAATGTTTACCAGGCACACTTACCTTACAGGTTGGGTTGGGTGCTGTGCCCGAATGTGCTGGCCCAGCATTACCTGGGCTTGATCCTGAAGATTTTCTACCTGATGAGGATCCTTCAAACTACGAGTTTCTGAGGAAAATGAAATTACAGATGCATGTACTAGTAACTAGTAATCTACATACAACTATGTATATGTGTTTATTCAGCCTACATAAGCATTGTGTAATTAAACAAGTATATTTTAAAATGTACGTTTTATTAATAAAACACTGACTGTCAAGAGTTATCTGGTGCTCAAAAGGCATAGCTATTTATTTGTAGTTGACATGAATGTGTATGGCAATATGAGAAATTATCACATAACATGCGGTGTGGGAGTGTAATAAGACCATTCAATATTTTCGATATTCCACTAGTGGTATAACATAACGTTAATGACGTCCTGGACGTCACGTTAATGTACGTTTTCTGACGTAATGTGGCGTTATAAGTTACGTAATACATAGAATCTAACATTCGTCTAATAAACTCGTTAGCAAAAATGATATAATGCTCGGCAAGGGCCTCGCATTATATCATTTTGCCAACTCGTTTAATAAATTCAATAATGAATGAGTACTCATGTAAGATCCTCTCTATATATATTATCATCTTTAAAAAAAACGATCATGACAATAATTCATTGTAAAAATATAAAAAGCCTTCTTAGTGAAAGGTAACTAGTACTACCGCTACATTTCTATCATGAGTCAAGGTTGTTTTCAAATGAGTACTGATTACCTGTAAAATTTAAATATGTCATTAAAGTCTCTATTTAAATAGAAGTTCACAATCATATACACTATATTTATGAGTATACATTTGTTGGCGTTGATATGCGTTGACGAATCCTCTATAAGTGTATAGTAATCAAGTATATGCTATAAGTGTATAGTAAACAAGTATATGTTAAGAATACATACAGTCGTTATTTCCCACCTATCTGAATGGAGGTCATTAATATGGAAAATAACCCGGTGAGCATTAGCGATAAGTGTGAGCGATGGCAACTGCGCAGTTGCTGACAACGCTAATAGATGTTGACTTTTTAAGTAGATATACAAGTCGAACAGGAAATGTAGCATTAAAGGACCAACAAACAACAATTACAAAGATGGATGAAAGGTAAGACATGATATCGCAAACATAAAAGGGTTGACAATGAGGCTACCGCCTTGGAACGGTCAGGTCAAAATAGGCCGCTGGTTGTTTCAGCCAGGCACACCAAATCTTACTGTTACCCTATTGTCATCCCAATAAAACGGGAAAGTGTAAATAAAACTATCCCCGCCAGAATATATTCTCTTATAAACAAGGCTGCATAGGTAAAACACATAATTGATTATGATCTAAACTAACATTCGCTGGCTACCATAGCTGGCTTAGTCTGCAATACGTATATATATAATCGTATGATCTCCACAGCGTAAGAGGAAGTTAAATCAAACATACCTGGTTTAAAAAGCGACACTGCTTTCAAGCAAGCAAACTCTCCCGGGTCTACCCCTATAGCTTTGAATCTTGTAAATATTTCTTGTAGAGTCCTTATTTCAGCATAAAGTGAACCAGATTTTGATTGGTTCTGTTCCTGGTTTCCAAGCAAAGGACACGAGTCCATAGGCATCGACCATTGGATAGAACAGAGGAGAAACAGCTCGCTCCATGTTTCTTCTAAAAGAATAACCTGAAAATTCAAAAGCGAAGTTTAAGGTTTTTCGGAATTTATCTTTGACTCATTTTTAAAAAAAATGTCAATTTGATACACAACCTTATAAAAAAGACACACATTATAATTGATCTTATTTTTAAAAAAAAAAAACTTTGCTAGATAAAAAACACCTTGCTTGCTCTGTAACAATATCAAAGTATAAAATGTTAGTTCCTGCAATTTAGATAATTACACTACCGTTTTTCTCATTTTTGCAAAAAAGTTTTGACGCACTTATATTCGTATTAGATAACATTTTGTCTTATATGAGAATACTCGTTATAAGCAAATCGTTGGTTATAAGCAAATCCATGGATACTAACTACATACTCAATCATATATGTCATCGAATCCTTAACGACTCGTACTATCTGGTTAACATTCTGAACATTAAAAATCCTTTATTTTCTATTATGGTTAGTAAGTAATACATATCCTTATGAACGAGCTTCAACTCAACAGTGATAACAATCCTGATAGTGTCGCATCTTCTCTCAATGTTCATTTCTCTATTGATAATAGCGTTTATGACAGGAGAATTGACTTCCATTTTGACGTGGTTATTTATTCCCACTGTATCTTGAAGTCAAGGTAGTATGTGTAAAATACTCATCCATCAGTGCTACCGTTACCATAAACCTTGCAAGATCTGTCTCAATTGTTTTGTTATTCGTAACTCTTACATAATTCTAAAGGTCTCACACCTCAATTAATTTTCCCATAGGGTTACTGTATAGCCTTTTCCAACATCTGAGCTTCAAAGCAGGGCAGCAGACATTGTTGTTGGTTTAATGTCTTCAGTATAGCTAAGACCAGTAATTTAAAACAATAAAATACATAAGTTAGCCAGGTTGGGTTTTTTTCTCGCTCATGTTTTGTGAACCCTATGGAAAATACAAAATTCATACACTATCTAGCTGAATATGCGATGCTTCGGTCAAACAATTCTGAAATTTGAATGAAACATCATATCAACATGGGATTTTCTGTATCATCTGTCTTTTACACTGCAGATGTATGCTAAAGCAAAGAAAAACCTATTTTTCAAATTAAAAATTGCCTAAAATTGAGAAAAAATAGAATTATTTTCTGTTTTCCTTTTGTCTCTGTGTGAGCTTTCAGGGGAGATAATAGAGGTGTGAGACCTGAAACATCTACCAGTAATGTAAAACGCTGACTTTTTTGGTGACATTATTTACACACTGTGTTAGACGTTCATCATGATCGCTTTATAAAAATGCATTCTTTATATTTATGTAATGTTTAATACATAGGATGTTTTAGTACATTGTAGTAAATTGTCAAGAAAATGTTGGTCTCAGAAATACATTTTCCAGTCAAGAAAATGTTTGACTCAGAAATTCCTTTTCCAGACCTCTGTTACCTAAATGTATGTTTTGGCTGGCTGCCAGTTTCTTTTAAAACATGTAAATACATTTATAAAAAAAAATGTGTTTTTTTATTAAGAACAGGAGTCAGTTAATTAAAGTCTAAAGTCAATATTTAATGACTACAAATAAAACCTACCTGATCGCGAAACGGCAAGTTAGCAAACGAGGGCAAGTTCTTTGCCCAACGAACTGCCATGAAAAGAAGTCTAGCAGAGCATTCATACATGGTCTCTTGTCCAGCCAACGGGTAGAAATTGTGGCTGTCACCATAGCTCCCATAATGTGACGTCTGGTGGTTTCGATCATGATCAAGGCTTGTGACGTCTATGTTATCGTCGTGACCTAAGGTAAGTAAATATTTAAATTTAAAAGGACACACTGCAATCTTGATGTTTGTAAAACACACGGCGTTCCGTTAGTTTTTCTACATACATCTGTTCAATCATTTATATTAATTATAAGTACAGTATAAAGCAAACAGTTGCATATTACTAACGTTTGGTTATATTTCATAAATAATATATTCAAAATCAATTCCAATCAATGGTAGAATAACGAAGAAAAGTTGAAAACTCAAAAGTGCATTTAAATATATGCAAACAGTTGTAAAGTCAAAAAGGTTCTACAT
This sequence comes from Cyrtodaria siliqua, assembly GCA_037043455.1. Classification (NCBI taxonomy): domain Eukaryota; kingdom Metazoa; phylum Mollusca; class Bivalvia; order Adapedonta; family Hiatellidae; genus Cyrtodaria; species Cyrtodaria siliqua. The sequence continues at coordinate 3,018 of JAWPHD010004864.1, read as the reverse complement.
AAATAGATTGAGACGCTAATTGTAATGTTTCAAAAGTCCAGACTCTATTGTGCCCATCGCGTCAGGTATACCTTGACGTGTTCGTTGGCGGAGGGACTATAAACCTTAGAATTACACACACACACTTGTAATGTTTCATTGCATTGTGGTGTAGTGGTTAGAGTGTCTGCCTTGCATTCGGGAGGTCGTGGGTTCGAGTCCCCTGACCGCGTCATACCAAAGACTTTAAAAATGGGGTAGTTACTTGTAACCCATGCCTGACAAGCAAATAATGGGTAGTACTACGTCTGGTCAACCCGGTGTCAGAATAATGTGTCTGGGTGGGGTATCATGTACTACGGCGTGGTATTCCAGTGTGGCAGCACTATATCTGCTTCAAGTAGACTGTAGATAGATACATAGCACTACACACAATCACTCACGCAATAGTCCAGACATAATATTATGCCGAGTCAACGGGGATTCTTCCCGGAGGCTCATATGGTAGAGGGACTTTAAACCTTAGAAATCATCAGTGTAATGCTTGAAAAAAACAGCGTCGAGATTGCCATATGTCCCTTTAAATTGTAATCAGGTATGTTATTGTTGTATTATGATTTGTGTCAATTCTGATAAATAGTATCCAAATTTAAGTTTAGTTACAGATTGATTGATTGAATTGGATGTTATAGTCGCACCAACAGCTAAGGTCATATGGCGACTTTCCAGCTTACATTGGTGGAGGAAGACCCCAGGTGCCCCTCCGGGCCATTGTCATGCACGGGCGAGCACCTGGGTAGAACCACCGACGTTCCGCAAGCTAGCTGGATAGCTTCCTCACATAAAGATGCTCAGGCACCTGAGGGATCGAATCTACAGCGGTGAGGGGCAAGTGATTTAAAGTCAGAGACTCTAACCACTCGGCCATGGACGCCCCAAGCTAGTTCCAAACCTTAAACACAGATGAATGTAATAACTCTCTTACGGACTGTGACTGTAAAAGATTCAAATGTTGCCATGCTCCAGCTGGTTATTTCATCGGTGGTAAATGTGATACTATAGATAAACGTATTTGGCATTTCTTTCCTAAATGTCCTAATGTATAGATTGCTTTCAATTACTGATTTTGATTTTGATTCATGTCGTGCTCAGATTGCTCAGTCAGTTGAGGATTGTTTCGTAGAGAATATGTCGACCCGAAATCCTTGTTTACTTGATTTTTTAAACAATACAACTCCCTTTACCTCCTCCGAAACTTAAGACTTTTGTTTCGTTATTTAAAATCAGGAGTCCAAGAATGCCATTACAAATTGATTTCAGTTCCTGCTGATAAAGCTAGTAATGTAGTTATTTTTTGACGCCTACATTACGTCGCGGGTTTATTTCTGGAACTCGGGAGAACTGATTCATATACACCAGTCCAATCTACTGAGGATGATGGAGTTTCCACTCATATAACACAGTACGTGTTGACATGGTTAAGTAGACGAAAGACAAAACAAACTTCCTACTATGTACTTGATTCCTAATTGCACAAACACTTTTATAAAACCCTTTGTATTACAAATGCTAGTGTCTGCACTACTGAACGCGTCTCCAAACTATTAACGTCTTCTCTTGCTGACGTTAAGATCATGTGCAACTGTAGTGTTATAAAGCTTATTACAACTTCGGTCAATTAAAAAAATCAGGAATTAACATTAAAATCAACATTATCAACAACAAGCGTATTGTTCATATTCAAAAGACGTTCACAAAAGAAAAAAAACGGCTTTGGCCTGTAACAATATTAATGTATTTTCATGAACGGCAATATAGACAATTACACTATATGGACTGGGTTCGTATCCCTACGAACTTCGCACCTCTTGTCGCAGATTTGTTTTTGTATTGATATGAAAGATATTTCGTGTTGATTATTTACCATATACACAGGCAGTTGCCTTCGAAACAATTAATAACATCTCACGGTATCTGGGTGATATTTTGAACATTGACAATCCTTCATTCCTGTAAGTAAATATCCAAAAGAACTTCAACTCAGCAAAGCTAATGGTTCAGATAGTGTAGCATCTTTTATCGATTTGCATCTCTCAATTGAAAACGGGGAAATAAATATGATTTCAATTTCTATATCGTTAATTATCCCCACTTAGATAAGAAAGTTTCCCGAACAACATCTCATAGGGTATATGTTTCTCGTATGTGTTGTTTAGAGCTTGCAGCCGAGCTAAGGACTTTAACATTCATAACCTGTGTATAACTAATAACTAAAACGAACTCCGGTCAGGGCTACCATAACCATCAACTTCGACAAACTTTGTAAAATTACGTTATTGTAAAACTGATATCCTTTTAAAACATGTAAGTAATTCCAAGATCTCTTCTGCGACAATTACTATCATAACCTGACATGATGGTGTGATTTACAAACTTCATGAGCTTGGTTTCATGCAATCTTTAACACACTTATTAGAAACTTTATCAACAGAGGTTATGACCCGATCATCAAGTTTAGTTGTTGACGCATTTTCCTTCACGATACCGTATGATGACGCCCACCTAAATCCTGGAAAGGACTGTAGAGTTTGCCTTCAATCTTGTCTTGTCGCGTTATTGAGTGTCTATTCTCTTGTTGCTCTGGATTCTGCCAAGTCATGAGTACTTACTTTGGGGTTTTCTAGGCTCATGTTTTATGCATATGTTTATTGCCTCTTAATACTGAGTGTTTTGTTAGAGGGTGTAGCTTTAAAGGTTTTTTATTTACAGTATCCTAGTTAATTGGGATGATAATAGGGTAAGAGTGAGTTTTGGTACAATCTAGAACCTGGTTTAAACCCCAGCCGCCTTTTTTCCAAGACTGTTCCAAAGTTGTACCCCTGTTATCAACCATTTTATGTTTGTGGTATCGCATACCTTGCTTATAGTTATCCATGTGTTCTTGCTTGTTTCGAATGCATGTTTGTGTATGAATGAGTTCTGTGAATGCGACATTTCCTGTTTGACTTTGTTTCTACCTTGTGTTCGTATTGTTATGTG